>DWKL01000448.1:0-18944 GCA_018249415.1 Phareas burnsi | reverse complement strand
AGGGTGGATAGACTAATCTACCACTGGTGCCTGTCAATAGTTTCTCCTCGCTACCACAGTTTCGCCGTGACCGCGATCCATGCAACTGGGTCGAAATATAGGCAATTAAAAAACCGCATATCGTTAATTCACATTTTAATTAAGTAACGGGTACTCCCGTTACATAATTAAAATGTATAATTTCAACGATAATTTTAACTTAAAAACTTAATCTTTCGTTACGAGTAGGGCTCGCATAAAACAAAAAGTTTAGAAACGTTTATAAATCTAAGAAACTGATTATAAGAGTTAAAGGAAAAGTTACCAGAAGAAAGAGCCGCTTTTACAAATGATAAAAAGATAACCAATTTTTAAATAAGGGCTTTTTATCTAGGTGGTTTTAGCGCTTATGAACCTCCGTAATCACATCGAATTAGAACAGCAGTTCTACCTGAAGTCAATCAAAGATATGTTGCCACCTCCGTCATATAGGTTGCAGTACCTATTTAAGTCTGACTTACCACACCTTTCAAATCACATCCAAAATTATAGGTGATAGAACTATAATTTGTCCGAGGATGTACAACCCCCGTCCTCGTGATCGGAGCAGTGAAGCAATTGTTGTGTTTCAGATGCACAGGTGTGGCTGCCGGGTACACTTGGAGCGAGGTGACTATCTTAGTCCTCGGGAGTAGTAACGCATCTTTATACGACCTCCGATAGGGCCTCAATTCCGCTTAAGGTTAAACGTAAGTGTCCATGGGCTGCAGGGACCTCTTAACATCAGGTGCCCTGCAAGCTCATTTGCTACGCTTCTCAAATAATAAAAAAAACTCCACGAAAACTTCCACCACCAGACAATCCTTTGAAAACATTTATTACGACAACACCCATCGTAACATTACACTTTGTATGCACCTACCTACATTTTATTAAATATTCTGGTCGTAACGGACAGGCCTTGTCCGTAACAAAAATAAAGTCCAATCTACAAACAATGTCAGTAACGCGGATGGAAATTGACGGCAGTTATGTCATAGAGCTTGGGAACTGGTAACCTTCGGGCGGAGTGCGGCCTTTGATTTGATAGTGTTTTTAGATGTAACAATTAGGGGAACATTGTTGGGGGAATGGAGTTGAGAAATGTTCGCTTCAGATATTGAGATAAAACAATATTGTATAGTTATGTTGCATTTGCAAGCAATTAATGTAGACAATAAAGTAGCTTGCAAGGAATGTGATAATAGTATAACATTCTTTCTCTTTTCCTTATATGTTGTATACGCCTACTCTTTTAATTCTTACTTTTTGTTTCCTCTTTCCCAAAGGTTGCCTGGACGGTACCGCTTCCCTAGCAACAAGGCCGCCTTTATTAAGCCTCTTTCTTCTACATCTATATTTCTAACTGGTGAACATATCCCAAAACTCTACCTGGTCGCACCATCATGGTCTTTCAGGTACAGTTATGGGGAACATCAAATTTTTCCTTTACGAAACACGATCGGTCTTACGTGCCGGTTGTGTGTCGACATATAGGAGACATTTTTGATATTCTGAAATATACCCCGGGACCTTATGTTTCTGTTGTACAGTATCAAATCGCTGTACAACTGAACATACAGACGATCCTTTATGTGAAACACACAAAATCAATCCAGATTCACAATTGTTTACATACTATATATTATTAAATAACGAGAATCATTAGCATAATAAAAAAAAGGTGTACATATCTTTATATGTACACCAGTTTTTTTTTAATGATTTATACTAAAGAGTATTTGTATCGATCATACAGAATTCTTAGTGGTTAGTTCTTAGGGCAGTGGCACTAGTCGTTAGTCATCAGCATCGTCGACATTACTGATTTGTACCTTTTAACTACAGTGAAACACCAATAAAGTCTGGTTTAAAAGGTGTAGTAAGCTTAGCAAAGTATTTGTAATCAAGTAATGGAATATCCTACCGAAGTCTGTGTTTCCTAACACTAACCTAGGACTCTTCAAAGCAAGAGTGAATAATTTATCTAGGCAAGCGAGTCACATCTTAAGTCGCATCATTGCTTTCCATCAGGCGAGCGATTGTGACCAATCGCGTGTCTATTACAATAAAAAAAAATCTGGATGGAATTCCTATCCTATTGGAATTTGGTGACACTTGTCCATTGGTAGAAGTTAGAATCACTTGATGTTCAATGTAGATTACGTTTACTCTTCTATCACATAAAAAACTTTTCGGACAAAAATAAAAATACAAGCTAGCAACAATGTGGGTAACGCGGATGGAAACTGACGGCAGTTATGTCATGGAGCTTAGGAACTGGTAACCTTCGGGCGGAGCGCGGCGATTGAAAGTGTTTTTGCCGGAACACGCGTAGGCGCAGCCGCACGTGCCCGAAGCGAACCGATATTCGAAGCCCTGTAGCCCATGTAAATAAAATGAAGTGTCCGTCTATAACATCGAAATAACTGCCATTTTCTAAACTGATGACGCTTATTTGCCAAAACGTTAACATTTTTGTCCACCTGTCCACTCATCCAAAACAATATTCGCATAGTAACTTCTACAGACTTGTAAACTTGGAACCTCGTAAAACCTAAGGAAAAAGCTTAATTTTGTTGCTACGATATCTCACACCAATTAATAACTGGAAATACCCTACAGTCTTAATTTAAAGTAAGGTTATGTACATCAGTTATTTTATAAATTCGCCAAACAAAACCTGTGTTCAATTCAAAAGCCGAAGTTTTTGTGGGTCGTAATTTTTTACATTTCATGACTATAAATAAAAGGCAAACCATACTTCGGCATATCTTCCTTATATATAAATGTCCCCTTGTCAACATAAATACACTATTTGCATGTCTTGGAAATTACATGCAAACCTAATGACCGTTTACAAATTTCAAGATTATGAACGTAAATGATATACTTGGAGACAACCGTTCACCTGCTTGCCAATTTTATTTTGTCTTCGTAAGATATTACATTAATTTCGCCTCCCTTTGCGATAAAATACCAATATGGTTAAAGTAATTAAGTGGACGTGACAAAGTACACGGCAGTTTTGTAACTTTATTCGCACTTGACGATTATATTAAAATCGATTGTTATCTACGTTTAAGTATTATGGAGAGATAATTGCACTAACCAGCCCGACGTGGGCTACACAACCCCTGTTTACCTCAAGCAATAATCGCCCGATGCTATCGAGAAACGATTACAAACTGGATATTATCGAGATCCAATCCAAATATTATAGTACCCCTTGCCGGCGGTCTTGACTACGTATCGAATTCAAGTCATTTGTTCACGTCACAATTATAGTTAATTAGTTATTTGAACCACATATTGTATATCTTATTAGTAGTAATGACAATGTATAACATTTCGAAAAAACAATTGCCACAAGTTTTAATATATTGCATTTAAATGAAATCCCAATTAAAAAACAAATAAGCACTGGGGTAACTGCGTTAGGCAGCCAAATAACTACAGAAGACAACACATACCGCTGTCTATGAAACCCAATAGAAACAATGTAATGAACTTCACCGCAAACATGCAAATGGTAGTACTCTGGGACTCTGCGCATCACTTCAGCTGGGAAGGTACAAAATTGAGAACGTGGTAACTCTAAGATGGCTAGATGCTTCTGAGAACAGATAAAGACCTCTTCAAAACTAAATGATACCAAAAATTCAACAAGATCGATATAAAATAGAAAACATATATAAAGAACCAATCCGCACCAGGTGAGCGTAGACTATGAGGTACCTTTTCATCCGAGGAGGAGCGGAACCCTGCGCTTAGCAGTAGGAAAATAATTGGTTAAAGATGAATAAAGTATAATTGTTTCCGCTTGATGCCCGCAAACATCAATAAGATTATAAAAGCCGACATCTCCTTACTGCGAACGCTCCATAACAGATAACCCAATGAATAAATCTGCTGGGGCAAATGAAACTCGTATAACAATACAAGACTGTTAATAAAAACTTCTGTAAACATCACTACTAGAAACTCATTCCAAAATCGCATAGCAATATGTTCATGCAACAATTGCGTGGTTAACCCGAGAACGGAGTTATAAGATTTACAACTGGCGATCCGATGTTATATTACTTATGGCCTGGGATTTAGTAGATCTTGTCTTAATTATCTAAAATGAAATTGTTATTTATGTCAAAAGTTTTTGAATTTTATTCTGCCCGTAACTACAACTTACATCGACAATTAAATACGTTAGTCCCATTAAATTAAACGGTAACTTCGAATTACGATATGCTAAATTATGTGCACAAAATTTAGTAATTAGAAGCGTTACATTATCAAGGACGAGAAGATCCTTACGTCAATAAGATAACATTAATCATGCATTCTAAAATGTTCTGTATCCAAAATTCTAGACTCTAGACACGTAGTCTTGACAGAGACAAACTCGGCAAGAAGCGTACAAGTGTCGAGCGGTTGAGTCGGGGCCGGTCAGCACTGCGGCGAGCAGTCCGCAGATGCTCCGGACAGCCGATTAATGAGCCGCCGCCCCCTGCCTCTGGGGCCTTACGGCGACGATTTAGCAAACTCCCCGCCGTAGATAAGCCGATTGTGAAACCGCTGGGACAAATGCAACCCCGTATTTCCTGATGCTAATTTTAGTACAAGTTTGTACAATGGCTTGTTTATACCGAGAGCACGCCCAGAAAATTGATAAGATTCACTATACTAGCAGTGACGATCTAGTGATGCTATTCCGGCCTCTTTATTATCCATTGCTTTAATGGTAAAACAAGAAGTCATGCTGAAACCTATATGTCTGAAAGTTCTCTACAAAATTCTCAAAGACGTGTGAGGTCAATCAATCCTCACTTAATAGGCATGGTGGTTTATGGCCTAACCCTTCTCGTTTTGAGAAGAAAACCGTGGTAAATAATGCGACAGTAATGAATTGATGAATGATAATATGCATGATAATAATGATTCTGATGATGATGTTGATGGTAATGATGTTGATGATGGTGATGATGTTGATGGTGGTGATGATGATGATGATTATGTTGGTGGTGATAATTCTTATTACTACAGCTATTATATATCTTCCGCGACTTATAACAGTTTTTAGATTACATCTGTTAATTGGCAAACTTCCTTCTGCTACTAGTAACATATGTCAATTCGAAGTAAAATATAACATGTGTTACTCCCGGTACTGTATCATTTTCAGTGAGCCTGTACAGGCAGACATCGTGTTAGGCGCAGTAGAAGTATGAATAAAGCAATCCTTTTGAAATCACAGCAGACATTTAAATTTTCATAATTTGTATAGATGTACTCAAATGTGACAGAATCACTCATGGCACCACGGCGACGTTTATGACAGCGGTATAAACGCTACTGCTTTAGTTAAAAGGTGTGCTAAGGGAAAGATTTATTCGAGGCATTTCAACGTAGAGTTCAAGAGTAACGACGCGTCTGTGGCCGTCCTTAGATTAAAGTTGTATCGTATTTGGTGTTAATTAAAGATGTCCACGGCAGACAGTGTCCACATACCATTAGGTTGACTGCTTACAAGTATGCAGTCAAGCTACTTCTAGGCTGTAAAAATAGCATAGATTATTAACTTTAAGTCTAACCCTAAATTAACTAATAAAAAGTATATCGACAGACGAGACTAACCTCGTCTGTCAATAGCTAATTATGACGAAGCGAAGGCGGTAATTATATACTTGAAAACGTAACAAGTTTTCTAGCATTACCATTACTTAAGTATTAACATAGTCCATAGTTAAAAACTCCGCGGCGCAACTCAAAGTCAGGTCGCAAGTTCAAATCATGAACGTGTGGATTTTTCCACGTATTATATTACTAACGCTTAGTTTAAACTAATGGATAATGATAATTATAATACCTCCATTATATTGATAATTGTTTATTGAAATCCAGTCCCGTCATTAACGGTAATAAGCATAATTACGAATTATTGTCATCATAATATTTCGACGATTAATTATTTTGTCTTACGAGCATATTTACAAAAATGAACAGTTATAAACTATCCCTTTATAATAATGGTTGCTTACTTTGCATTGACAGAATGACACCACCATTTTTAATAAATTACATTAATAATATGAATAAATAATATAGCTGAAATGTAGCTTTTGTTTCGAAACCCAATAATCAGACATATTCGGTTGTGTTTTCAATGGCGACGACTCGAATGCCAAAATTGGCTAAATCCCGCTCGCGAACACGTCACGGTTCCTGTCAGCTGTTAGCTAACGTATTAGTCGATAGATATTACACGATACAACCATGTAAGGCCGCACGCGCACGAGACAATTTCTGGTGATGTCATGCATCATGATCAAGACAAGAGATGAATCGCGTGCCAGTACATACAATTGGAGTTAGTATCATATAACCTCATAGATATAAGGACTGTAATCGCTTGCTTGCAATCTAACCCGTTTATTACTTACTCTTAGCCCACCGAACCTATATAATTACACGCCTAAACAAAATGAGCCTTAGCTATCACGAACTGACGAAAATTATAATCACCACGCAATCTGAACGTAGGTTGATAATATGGTAAGAAAATGGTGTACGGAATTGATGCATACGATACGATTTGTATTTAATGTAAGTAGTTATAATATTTATCCAAGGAAGAGCGTCTTCTTCGCACCCTGGTTTTTATTTATTAGAGGTCCATTGAGAATAAATTATATACGAAAATGGAATCAGACGCTTTATTTACTCACATTCATTATTAAATTTATTAACTTATACATTAGAACGGAGGCAAGGTCAGTTCTTCTGTTAAAAATACTTGGGTCGGAAATAAATGATTGTAATGCCCATACAAAGAGCGATAATTATGCTCGCTGGCACATTATTATAGAAATAGACATAAATCATGTCCGAGTTAGCAAACCTGAAGGATAATAACGAACTAAATCACCCAACACCGAGCAATAACACTATGAATGTCGAGTGGGTGTTACATGGATTACTAAATCACAAATTGGTCCGCAAATCCGCCGCTATGGTGGTTCGGTCCTTCTAATATTTCATAGCAGCTGTCTAACGCGGAACAATCGACGTGTTGGGTGTCGCCGGGGTGAAAAAACGCAACATGTGTGTACCCCGCCGGCGATAATGGCGCAGCACGTGCACTGGCCAGACGTCGTGCCGCTTACGGAATGACAACCCCGAAACAAGAAGTTCGTCTGACAATTTTATACTTTAACATCATCAACCCATTACTGTCCCACTGCTGGGCACGGGTCTTCTCTTAAAATGAGAAGGGTCAGGCCATAGTCCACCACGTTGGCCAAGTGCGGATTGGTAGACTTCATGCACCTTTAAAAACTATACGAAGAAATTCCATGCATGCAGGCTTCCTCACGATGTTTTCCTTCAGCGTTCAAGCAAATGATAATTAATTTCTAAAACGCACGTAACAAATCAGATGTGCGTGCGATATTCGAACCCCGGACCTCCACATGAAAGGCCGTAATTTTACCACTAGGCTATCACGGCTCACTCAATATTACATTTACAAGATTTATAACAGCGATGTTAAAACCTGCCATGTCCTGGTTAGAAGGGTGGTAACAGAGAAACTTATTTCAGGCCTTTCAACTTAGTCTTGAGGATTTGCAACACATCTCTGGTCTAGCTTAGGTAAGACTTCAATCCTATTTGGTGATTATTACAGAGATACATAAGCGGCAGTGAGCACTTACCATCAGATGGACAGTATGCCTGTTTGCTTCTTTTATGCAATAAGGGAAAAAAAAACACTTCTGGATTATAAATATAACTTACATCACGCATTGGAAAATTAATCGCATAAAATAAACGCGAGTTCGTTGTCTATGAAATCGTATGGTAACATACACAAGTTATCATTATATAAGTACATAATTCAAAATTGGTAACAACCCGAACATTCAAACCCAGATATACCACAAAGTGGAAGTGGGAGATAATTCTATGACGGTTTCGAAGTTTGACTATTCAACGGAGTCAATGGCGTGTGACCGGCGGCTGCTGAGGTCGGCCTCTGGGTGACGCTGACATTCTTTACCCACGTAGTGTTTCATTTGTGTTTTTTAAAACGCCTCAGACAACGATTAGCCGCCGGTGCCGCTCCGAGCGATAATAGAGTCGCCTACCGTAACATAATTATCTAACGCATTCAGTAGCTACGTGCAAATGGCATAATTAAAGATGGTATCGACAGGAACATACCTAATAAGTACATTAATGACTGAAATCATCAATTTCCGTTTAATGGTGCGATAAACCGGTTTTAGCCACCGGTGATCCGTGAAGTGAAGTATAATGTGTAGCTCGTATTCATTGACGCGCGTCGACGATCGATGGTGTAATCTCGCGGTCATCCTCTCCCAGCGTTGTCTGTGCATCGGTTGCGGCATAAAATTATCTGAGCATTAGCGGGCCGAAGGGACGAGCGGGGTGTCCGGGAACCATTTGTCATCGGCGGGGGGAGGGGGAAGAAAGTGGCGGCGACTCGGGGCTGCAGACGCGACCACAAAAACAAGACGCGGAGAGCAGGGGCGGACCCAGCGCGCCCGCTCCGCAGTAGCCGCCCCGCGCGGGTCTCGTGCGGGACAGCCTCGCCGATACTGCATTAACTACATACCTATGAAGCTAAAACAGCTAACATTTCCATTTTGTAAAACATAAAAACGTGAAACTTTCTTCCCCGTGACTGCAAAATCTAACTTTTATTGGTTATTAGTAGTGAGCGTTTGCATTATAATATTTTTTGTGTTATAATGTATGTACAAAAACGTCATCGATTTAAATTCCATTATAGTCCATTATTCATCCGGGCGAACAATAAATAAAATTTACAATGCAAACCGCACCCATTTACGCTATTAAAATTTCGCGCCCTCCAAAATCCCTTTAAAAGGGTCAAAGAAAGGCGTCACGTTGGCTTGCAGAAGGTAGCCACAAAAAGCTCGGCTCACAAACTATATTTAATATTAGACCATAAGGCGCCTTGCTTTTTGCGACGAGGGTTCTTGCGGATGCTGTGACCGCCGGTCACCGGACACAGCTTATTTAATTATAAATCCCTCGCATATTCGATCATAGCCAAAGTAGAAACCCCGTGAACACTTAACTATAGTCATTTAGCGCAAAGAATAGACAATTGAATTCATGAAACTGTCTACGTGTAGATAAAAAGTTTTGTCTATGCAGTTGTTTGCAGATAAATTCTGATAAATAGAGCTTTGCATTGTCGAATTCTCTTTTGATTGCCGTGACTTGTTGATACTTTTATGACAAGTCAACATATAAAAATCGAGGAATTCGACGATGATATTATTAGAAAATTATCATGCTTGAAAATTTAAAACGACCGAGATTTAAAATTCCAATATATGATTTTGAAAGGTATTGTTACCGTATACACCCGTATATGCCTTCATAGGTGTGTAAATCAACTACATACAATTAACCAGCGAAAGAGACAGCAAACAAACATTTGTGGAACGCATAAGCAAGCGACTATTGAACTAGATTGGTCACGATCATAAACTAATTAGTTATAATCCCATGATATAGATAGCGTTAATTGGCGATAAAATCTTATTAATAGTTAAAAAAATATAATCCTATAAACTATATTTGGCCTAATAATCTATTAAATGTTGATATAAAAGGTTATCTCTCTAGACAATATGTACTCATAATTATTATAAAATGAGGTGTCCATGTCTGGACCCAACGCTGGTCCATGTCTGGAGTTACTTTACCGGTTCATTAAATTAATACAAGACAACGCTTGACACAATTGATACACGCATTAATTTTTCTTTCTTAGTTACTAATAATAATAATAATTGTAATAAACGAGATTTCATATAACGAGATGTCGTGAAAATTATAAGTAACGGATCTACAAGGCTAAACAAAGTAGTACAAAGTAGTGGCTAATTTCATGCACGTTCCGTGCTTCGGAGGACAGGCCAAGCAGTCGGTCCCAGTTTTCATAACTGGACACCACTCGTTGAAAAATATCAGAGGACCTATGGGCGGTTTAAAACATCTGGAACAGTTTGACCACTACCGCAATCACAGGGAAAGAATCGTACCCAACAGAGGGCGATAAAAAGAGTTGCAAATGTTTATGGTAATGTAAGCAGCAAAAGAACAAACAGTTCGTCACTACCGGCACTACCGCCTATGTATATACATAATCAAGCCCAAACGAGATTGAAGTCTCAAGATTTTAATCCTGTTTGACCTCAGGGTTGGTCACAGGTGCATTGTTTCCCTGGACGACTGCGTTAGAATATCTCTCAATTACCCTCCTCCCCCCATTCAAGCAGAACACAATTAAACACTTCTGTAGTAAGGCAAAAATATGTGTGGCGATGGTGCCTCCAGAATCAAACTATGAAGGGTTCTGCCATCCGTGGAAATAATATATATAAATTAAGTTTGTATATATCACTTCAGTGCGGTGATATTATTACGAACTTATTTTTAGACTGGACCATAAACTAAACTTGCAGCAATCAACATATAAAAAGATTCGGTAGGCATAATGGACATAATTTTATATCTCTACATATTTTAAATTATTCATAATAATAAATTGTGTGAATTATCTTGATATGTACGAAAGATTAACGATAGTCAACGTTTAATATATAAGACGATCAAAAAATATAAATCATTTAAATTTGGACGTATATAGTACCCACAGTAAAAAATAGGTGGGGAGCAGAAAAACCATACTAATTTTACTAGATTCCATATAGAAATATTTATTTAAACTTTCTGGCTCATGTTGTGTAACGTTATTAAATAATAAATTATAAGAATGTCCTCGTATGTGTAAAATAATGGCATCGTCGGACCACAATCTTGACCTTTTGCTTGCGTCTTCCGTTTACTTATACTCGAATAGAGAAATACATTCATTGACTACATTGGCAAACAAAATGGTACACTTAGTTGAATGTTCTATTTGTACAGAAAAACTATCTCAAAAAACTGTTTCTATATTTATATCTACACTAGGGTTTCGTTTCATGTGTCATGAACACATACAAAGACGAGTACAAACACCCAGACCCAGAACCGAAATCTCAATTCATCATTTAGAGAGGGAAACGAACACGGAACCCTGTGTATGTCAAACCGGTATGGTAACCGCTGCGCCTCGTTGCTCGAATCTTTATGAGGCCAGACTTTTTGAACAGATGGTATGATAAAGCAGACTTATTTAAATAAGGACTTTCAACTTAGTCCTCAGGGATGGCAACACGATTTTAGTCGACATAAGGAATTCACATACTATTATATGTTTAAGTTGGTAGAACCCATATATTGGATGAACTGGTGGTTCGATTTTAGAGTGGCCATCGCCTATTCATGTTTATATAACAGTAGTGTTAAACCCTCTTGCTCTAGTTTGAAGTGTGAGGGACGCTTACAGCGTTCCAAGTTAGTCCTCAGGGATAGCAACGCACCTGTAATACGTTCGGTAAAAATTCTATTCCATTTGTGGGTGCATTACAATCAAAAAGCTCGTGCTAAACTTTTTGACCATTTGGAAATTTGCGGCTTTGACTCCACAATACGTATATGTTAGGTATCAGCGGGCAGAACGTAATAGGCCTAAGCATACGGTATTCACAATATACTATGCATCTATATTTTTAATGCACAATTTCGGACATATAAAACTCAGAGCGGTTATAAAGTTTGGCGCGGTCCATACATATTACTACTTTTGGCAAAGACAAAAAAGTGGCAAAACTTATTCAAATAATCGTTTATTTTTACATTGGAAACGTTATACTTGTCTATTTGATAAATCATTTTTAATATCTATATATATATTTACAAAAATATAATTGTAATTAGTTGTGTTCTTAACAAGAAATGTGTAAATTATTAACATTTGCATTAGCTTCATTAATTCACTCAATCACGCTAATTAAGGTTCTGAGATTAAAAATACGAGTATATTTTATCTTGACAGAAATAATTAATAAATAACAACACAGATCTAAGGAAATAGCAGTAAGATTATTTAATTCATTTAGGGTTGCCAGACTTATGGATATTTAGTTAATTTTTTATCATACATTTTCAAAACAATGACAGTATTCCACTTTTTAGATTAATCATTCTGTAATCGACTGATATTAACATCAGGTTTCATTTCAATGACATTTTCTGCCTTAACAGCGCAAAACTGCCATTCTGGTTTGAAAGGTGTGGTAACGCAGAGATACTAACTTGGAGCCTTCCAACTTATTCCCCGGGAACAGCAACGCGCTTGTGACGTCTGCGACTGGCCTCGGGCAGGACACGTTCCCAATTTGGGTTCGGTAACAGAATGTATCAAACAAGTGTGCAGGCCAGATGATGTTAGGTGGTCACTGCAGCCCATGGAGTCCCTCATCTTACCTTAAACAGGACTGAAGTCCTATCTGAGGTTATAAATAGATGCATTACTACTCCCGAGAACTTGGGTGGTCGCCTCCCTTGTAAATGTACCCGACAACCGCTCCTTTCCAACCGAACCAAAAAAATTACGAACTATATTATCTATATAGTTTTACCATTTAATAAATGCTCATTTGAAAATATTTCATAAAAAAATAATTTACCGTCAATCATTACCGTGTTAAACGGATAACATAAAATTTGACGCATTTCATGATGTTACGTTCAAAACGGTGTTTGATCTGTTTCGATCAAGTTCTAAGAAAATTGCTAACATGGTATCTATGATCAACTCCATCCACATCCACACTTCCATTCACAAATCTAAGAGACCAAATTGACAGTTGCTAATGTTGACATTACATGTACTTCTATAGAAATTGGCATTAGAAAGAGTCAAATCTGTTTGTAGACGGATTATATATTTATTATATATAATTCACGTGTCACGATGTTTGTTAGGAAGAACTCAAAAACTAACTATCCGATTTTAACGTCTTTTTTTAAATATGTTTTGTTCCAACTTGAGATATAGGTTAATTTTTATTCAGAGATTTTTTTTCTTTTTTTCCATAACAATACCAATTATAATATCTAATAATTGAACGAAATACAAATAAGCCACACCAACGCGTTCTCCCCCCCCCCCCCCCCCCCCCCCCCACACCCAAACCCCCCCCCCCCCCCCCCCTCTCCCCCTCCTCCCGTACATGCTACAAGAATATTTTTTTCTTTGTTTATATAAAAAAACAAATTAAAAAAACCAAAAATTGAACCAAAAAAAAAAAAACAACTCCAACGCGTTCCCCCCCCCCCCCCCCGTTCGCTAGTATACACATAATTTGACTATGGATATACCGTTATGTTGCCGATGAAAATGCTATATAAGATTTCTGTTTGCGAGTCTATTGTTGAAAACCAACTCTAGCATCGTGGCACATGGAATCATTAGCAGCAGTCGGTCGTTTGTTAGAGGCGTTCGCAGCCGAGACGTGTTTTTGTCCCCGCGCCAAATTGCATCCGCACAATACGCGCCCCCAAATTGATTTCGAATTAATTGCGATAAAATATCACAGTACACTATATTGCCTACACAAAAACACCGCAAAACCTATTTCAACGTAAATGATAAAACGCCAGTGTTGGGCATGACATCTCGCTCTAACGGAATAAAGCCTTTCTTTTATTATGAGTCCCGATTCTAATATGCAAATGTTGACTTATTTAAGTAACGCTTAAATATATAAATAACGCTTTCTGATTTCATTAGTAATCGTTTTATATGCACACAAAATTTTTGAACTTGGAATTATTGTAATTTGTAGTTCGAATAAACATTTGACGCGCATGTGACTTCCTCGAGACTGACGATAATTATTTCCCACGAAATTCTTTTTTCAATTTTGGAAACAATAATAGCTTTAACTTCAAAATATAATCACCAATCCTCGCCGTTCATAGTACCTATATTCTAAATGTACCTATTACCAAAAATTATTCCACGGTACCCACACATATATTTGGCGGCACGGAATAAGAATTGAGCAATGGTCATAAATAATGAACAAGTAGGCAGTACCGATCTATTGTATTCACTATTCAACTTACGAGAGGGGTAATATGTGACTGGAGACATTGCAACGACTCTTATCAATACCCGGAGATCGGCGGTGATGTAATTGAATTAGGACAAGTGCTAGGCACTGCTAATATGCTCTAGGTCCGCCACGCCTTATTGTCATTCTGTACTCGCCCATGTTCAGCACACAAACAACCTTTTAGATTTTAGATGATATCTTAATGTTCTTAAAAGTATTTTTTGTCTATTGTAGTACGTAGAGAATTCTATATGAAAGGCGAATGTTTAATGATATTAATAAAATGTGTCGCTTTGATTTATTTTATTTTATATTTGTGAACCAATTTTAATAGGCAAATATTTTGTTGCTGTCCTACCGATAGAAGGGCGGAATGCTAGGCAAGACGCTTGCCGAAAAGTGTCTATTCAAGCCAAACTTTTAAAAGTCGTAGCTTGCATAAAGAACCCCATATCAGAACGTTATGGAAGTCAATCAGAATCCCTTAATTCTTTAAAAAGTAGTTAAGGCCCACTATTTAAATTCCTAAGACATAATAACGTGCTATTAACAATTCTCTTCTCTTATTTATTCAATTTTATTATTTATGTATGTATATGTGAATAAAAATTTTATTTCATTATTATTATCATACATTTAATTCAATATTTGTATGCATCTATCTTTTCTGTATTATGAACCTCAACTAAGGGTGGACTTCGGAACTTTTCCTAGAACTAGAGTGAAAACCTTTATTTAATCACACGCTTTTTCAGAAATGACGCACCATTAGTGATAAAGAAGATATAAAAATATTTGACTTAAAACAGAAACGCTTGCACTGTTTTGTTTTGCTTTGGATACTACCTTACCCATCCTTCCAACGCATCTGTGATAAAAAAATATATATAAATTTAAAAGCGGTTACAGATGTCCATGGACGAAAGTTGATATTTAACTTCTGGAGGACTCCGGGCGCTACTCTTGTTTCCATTACATAAAAAGAGAATCCAGATTTACCTACAGTAGCTGAAATGCAAACCGTCATTAATACGCTATAAATCAAAGTTTATCATTTGAACGCAAAATTATTGTGCCCACACTAAGCGGTTAAGATATGAATTATGGTTATTTACTGTTCTGTGATTATGGTAAGGATAACAACAACCAATGTTTTCTATCAAGATGAATTCTTGTTATATCAATTTCAACACCTACGGTAGCTTTGCGACATCGACTGTAGCAAACATTTGTATAAAGACCGTCTATAGGTATTCTCTAAAACGTACCCAGCGAATAGTGAGTTATGGTTTATAACCTAATTATTGAGAAAAGTGACCGTTATCCAGCTGTGGTTGTTAAAATTTTATTGTATGATATAGACCCTTTGACAATACTCAGAAATATTATATTAAAATTATTATAATAAAAAATAAAGGCATCTAGATTTTTACAGAAATATCAGATGGGATTTGGTTAATCGAAGATAGAAAAATTATATCCAAGAAAATTCAAATAATAATCTTTTTCCTCAACGATAACGTTCATTAGATCGTTTAAACTTGTAATCTATAACCACAAGTCAGTGTGGTCTATTTTGAGGTCAGCTCACATTAGTACTGTGTCGGACACAAGTCTAGGCATTCCACGCCTGGGGTTTGATCTTTGTCTTATGTTCTGATTCCCTAACTCCACACTAGGATTCCGTGTCGTGGGCGCAATGGACACATACAAACACGAATACACCAACACACAGACCCAGAACATATATATAGATCTTTAATGTGTAATAATATTTATGAATAGTTAATCAAATTGTTAAATGTATTATTAATTATATTAATACTTTTCACTCATAGCCCCACACTAAGATTGCTTGTGTCGTGAGTGTCGTGGATACATAAACATACTAGTACACAAACATGCAAGCACAGAACTGAAATCTAAATTTATCATTTAGATGACCGGGAAACGAACCTGGAACCCCTGCGCGTCAGACCAATACGGTTATTTCTACGCCACGCGGGTCGTCAAATGTGTATTGAAACATGAAACTTAAACTTGGTCATTAAAAGCCGTTGTATTTATTGCTTCAAATAATTCATCTTTATCATCCACACCGGAGTTAGCGCCTCTTAAATATTAAGTTCGGACTTAGGGTGTTGTTGTGGCAGGCTCTGAGACCTTGAGAGACCGAACTTTAGTTTGAGGATACGGTTAAGAGGCCAGGCGATTTTTATGTATAGCTTTAGGAGGGCTTCAGTTGATCTTCTAGACTTACAGTAAATTCTCGTAGATATGCTGCCCGGGTAATTATACTGTGAGTGAGTATAAATATCGTAGATCCGATGTTAAGTACGCACGGAATGATTTAGGAAAACCGTGCGGTCGGCCCGGTTTTTCCAATATCGAAGTAATGAGCGTTCGTGAATCGCAGGCGAACCGTCCGTCTGGGTCTCAGAGAGCCCCAAAATCCTCACTAATCGACAACGTCTCATTAGCGGAAGTCGCTCGTTTGAACACGGATACATTCACGGCCGGATTTTTTTAATCTCCACCATTTATTTCAGTTTATTGTCTAGGTTCTTAATGATTCTGTACTTTACAGACAAAACAGTAATACTAATATAAATAATACCTACGGTAGAGGCACTGATGAGAATACATTTAATTAATCTTGTCCCCAGCTTCATTTGCATGGATTTTTTTCTGTAACTTGACTCCCTGATGTCGTATTGCTTCGAATCATTCCTCATTTGTATATCCGAGTAAAAGCAATAAAAATACGTTTGATAAAGTAAATTCTAGATTACGGAATTCTAGATTCTATCTAAGTAAATTCTAGATTCTAGAAACGGTAAATGGGAATTGTTTCTCTTCGAATATTCGGAATGTGTAGGCTTTTTGTTTTTTCCCTTTTTATTTTATTAGTTGGTGCTATTATTTAGAATTTCGAGCCTCGAATGAAAATTAACCTTATAAGGTCGCTCATGTGTCCAATCATCTATATCTGTCCGTTACAATCTATTTTCTCAGAAACTACGCGATGTAGTCGTGACGTAGTAGTCTCACATTTGGCATAGAAATACATTATTTTTATATTATGTAGTAATTTATGTCAGTGCCAAAAAGTTCAAAAATACCAAAATTCACTTAATTAATATTTCATATTTATAAATTTATAATTATAACCTCTGCGTAAGTCTTACTATGAAAAATGTTTTCACATAATATATAAATTAAAAATATTTGCACAATCTAAATTATCGTGTTCTCCCAATCAACTATAACTCTCTCAGTAAAACACAGACACAATTATCCCATTGCATTAGATTTACTTCACATAAATGGAAATGAGTTATGATGGATGAGGTAACTAACTGATTCTTGGAAACATTTTTTATGATCTCAATATAAAGCAAATAAGGATTTTACAAATACACTAACGCTTTATTTCACATCATTCGTTCTTCACTTAAATTATGCAAAAGATTAATTATAGAGTAATTACCTTAAAAACTTTGAATCGTAGCTGAGACTTTCAAACGTATTTATAACAGATCATTCGATAATATAGTTTTATATTCACTCTCGTTTAGCAACCCTTAAAATGACTTCACAATAATATTATATGTGATAATATATATACTATATATTGAGATGGGACATTTTATAAAGAATATAGTTATGTAAGTAACTCGCTATACCAATCAGGTGGGTATGTACTTAATGATTTTAATTTATATATGATTATGTATATACTGTCAATTATTTAGGTTAATTTATGTTACTACCTAGTTATACAATGTATACAAAGTAAATAAGCAAGCCAGGAAAACCACAAAGTAAACTACAAACACAACTGTAACGTTTAATCCGTTGATGGTGGAAATCTTCGTGCAGTTCGACTACAGAAGTCCCGCTGTCACAACTTATTGCTCTGCCTATTATTGCTGTTATATAATATACCGAACCGCGCGCGACAATGTCTGCATTTGTTAGTTCATGTTTTTTTTCTATATTTATACATAACCATAGATTTTCGGGATAAAAGTAATCTGTTATCTTAGACCTCCCAGTAATCTTTTCGCTAAATTGCAGTTGTTTTCACGATTAACAGTACTTACAAAAAATAATTTTAAAAACACTTTTTATATGTTAGTACTTTTTTAAAACAAAAATTCCGTACAAACACTGTCTCATTTTTGGTATAGCTTAACATAGTTATTACTACTATAGGAACAGATAAATATATTATTTAAGATATGTATATACATCTTAGATATAATATACAGGAACTAAAGTTACGAGTATTTTAACAATTATGAATACTAATAACTATGTCAGTCAAAAAGTCAGTATCATTTGTTGAAGATATTTTCCATAATAATTCGATTATTAAATGCGATAAGTATGATATATAAGACAATGTGTTATAATTATATTATAATGAGCGATATAATTGCTGAATTCTTAAGTTAAGCAATATTTATATTTAACCCACGCGTCTGAACCACTGACCGTAGTTAACACGAAAATTGTTTCTTTTCTCATATTTTCATATGTGTAGATAATGTTTAACGATATTTCAAAACTGGAAATTTTGCAATTTCCTCTGTAACAAATATCTAAATCCATAAGATATACTCATACAAGTTTCACAAATAGACTGCTTGTAATTACCTCATTTTATTTTTTATTTACAACGATGTGCGCAGGATGGAGAAGGCGGGGGTGAGGTGTGGGGGGAAGTAAGCGTATTGCCCGAGTATCTATCTAAAGATAAAAAAAAATGCAGTTTAACCCCCTCACTAAAAGTTATGCAAAGAATTGATTATTTTATTTTGTCCATATTATTTATGAAGAATACTGATAAAT
>DWKL01000447.1:0-18951 GCA_018249415.1 Phareas burnsi | reverse complement strand
CCTTTTGTCAACGACACAATAACTAAGATAAAAACGATGTATGCAGCGTTCCCTTTCGCTTTTCAGTTGCAGGCGGTTTCAGGAAGCATAATAGGGACAAATGTAGATTGGACCACGGGCAGACAAGTTTTCAAATGCTGCTTTAAATAGCAGGGTTTTAGACGGTCGAATCTGGCACAACTCCCTTCAAGTCCCAGTATGATGACGTGTATAACATCACTATCTTTTCATCATTATCGACCGATTACTGTTCCACTACTGGGCAAGGATCTCCTGTCAGAATGAGAAGGTTTAAGTTAGATTCTGAATGATGAATTGGCCAGAATCCACCACTTTGGCCAATTCATCACTCACATGTCTGCAAGCAGTGCGATTTTTTAGATTTGATACCCCTTCGAGAGCTTTACGGGAATCGTATCTCGGACCCTTCGCGTAAGAGGCTGGAAGCTTAAAACTAAACTACCACTGCATTTTGTTAACAAAACTATACAATAACCCCCATTGGAACAACGTGGTGGAAGTAGGTTACTTCAATCCTTCTCGTCCCGTCCCGTCCCGTCCCGTCCCGTCCCGACCCGTCTCCAGCAAGCAAGGTCAGTTATAGCTAACTCATTATTAATTTAACTTGTTATTTCTGTGGATTACTCTAAACATCAGGTGGACGGTATGTCATTTTGTAAGACATTAAAAAACGTTAACGATTTCAATGGAGACCAAAACGAATGGGGTACTAGTATAAGGTTTAGGTACAAAAATATTTATGCTCTCACAAACGCACTGATGTTATGTTTTAGATCGGATCATTGATATTTAGATCTGAGTGGTATTCGAGAAATCTGCAAGGTCCGGCTGATTCTAGTTCTTGAGGACAAGGCCGCCTCTGCTCTATATGCATTGTGCAGTTTGCTAACTAGATTAATTGCAATTTCAATGCGTTCAACTTAATCGATAGGTATTCTTTAGTGAAAGTATTATTTAATATGCGCTTAATACTACTACGCCAATATATAATTAAAAACGATCTCATTAATAAGAAGATCACTTATTTCTAACCGACTTTACCAATGAAGACATTTATCGATTCGTGGCGTAAATTTTCGTTTTCTCGTTATGTCGTTATTAATATCTAAATAAAAAACGCTGTTTATGTTACTTTAGTTTTACTATATTATACTGCTTAAAAATAGAGAAAATGAACATAAAAATAACATTTATAAAGAAAACGATCTGCCGGTGAGTTCCATTTTTGTAACTATTAGATATATCATCGCGACGATCATCATTAACCCATTAATGTGCCACTGTTGGGCACGGGTCTCCTCTTAGAATTAAAAGGGTTAGACCATAGGCCACCACGCTGGTGAAGCGCGGATTGGTAGACTTCACTAACCTTCGAGAACTTTACAAAGTAGTCTCAGATGTGTAGACTTCCTCACGATATTTTCCTAAACCGTTAAAGTAAGTGATCATTAATTTCTAATGTGCACATAGCTTCGAAAAATCAGAGGTGCGTGCGGAATTCGAACCGCGGACCCCTAGCGTGAGAGGCCGGAATCTTAACCACCAGGCTGTCACTGTTATTACATTAGATGTGTACTCGTCTTATTAGATCGAGATAAACTTTATCTTATCATCAGCTAAAGGTGGCAGAATCTTTCGTGAGGCACCACCGTCACCATGATAGTGTCAGCTGGACTGCATGACTATTTGCTATTTTAATTTCACACCTAAAGTAATTTAACTACATTATAGGCACGCGAATATTTCCTTAGAATTATTGCTTTCCTTGTTATATGAAAACCTTCAATGGAAATTAATTTCTGTGCCATAGTCTAAAGGAAGTTTCTACCGTAGAAATAACCAGTGATAATAAGAATTGGGTACTAGTTAGAATTAGTTATGTGACAAGAAATAACACCAAAGATTAATTCGATTTAGGCACACTGTTGTCGTAAACGCACTATAAATAGATTAGAAAAATACCGTTTAGCCATGTCGACAGTTATCCTTATCGCTGTGTTTATGGATTTAATTACTAAATGAGTTTGCTCTCCATGACACAGAAAAGAAACAAGTTTATTATCGGTGACTGTTTCAATATTAATTTAATATCAGTCAAACTAGGACACATGTGGCAAACTACCTATGTACCTACAGTTGGTATCTACTGCTTGTGCATTATACTTTAGTATCCTTTATGATTGGAATTATCAACCCAATACTGCCTGTCTAATCTCAGAATGAGAAGGCCAAGTGCGGATTGGTAGACTTCGCACCTTCGAGATCTTTATGAAAAACTAACAGCATTTTGTAACGATTTTCCTCCACCGTTATAACAAATGGTAATTTATTTCTAAAAAGCACATGACTACGAAAAATCAGAGATGCATAATGGGGTTCGAACCCCGGATCCTCAGCGTCTTACTACTAGACGGTTACTGCTTCGGACGTAATTTAGAATACGAAGATATTATCCAGAACACAAATGTTCTAGATAACACCTACCACATACAAGTAAACAGCCGTTCTGATCATTACATAACACAAATACAGTGTATGGAACCCTTAGTGTATGACTCCATTTCGGGATGTTTTCTTTAGTTACGTTTTTTTGTTTGATAAGTAACATACGAGCATCCAGGCCACCTGATGTTAAACACTCACTAAGGCTCATGGACACCGGCATTATCTCAAACAGGACTGAAGTCCTGTCCGAGGTCATGTAAATACGTTACTATTTCTGAGTACTAAGGTGATCGTCTTGCTTTAAGTGTACCCGGTAACCGCACTACTGCAACACAAGTATTGCTTCATGGCGAATAATGAAGACTTACGAATTTATCACAGCTATATTGCATCATCCGCTGTTGTTGTAGGCGTAAAATATTTTATGCGATTGCGCAACGTCGTTACTAGGTTCAACTTCCGCTAGCGTCATACACCAATAATTACATTTTAATTCCCATCTAATTATTCATTTGAATCGCCAACACAATTGAATAATATCAATAAACGCGTGGGTCTGCGTCCTACACCTGAAGCATTTCCACGTTGTATAACTATACAACGTATAAAGCCTATACGGAAATCAGCCAGGATGGCAAACAAACTGAAATGCATTCATTTTAAACATTATAGAATTTCGATGGATATTTTCTAGGAGTTCTTCAAAAAAATTTTAGAAAAGTGAAGACTATACATTATATCCGTCTCATTATGAGATATTTTGATGACGAAGATGATGTAATAATGAAGATAATCAAACTATATTAGTATAATATTTTGATTATAAAAAAGAAGACCGTGTGAAGATATAATATATTAAAGATTATTTCGAAAACTGCGTGACTGATTCTAATTATTCTCTACATCACTGTAAGCTACAATTGCCAAAATTTTAGGTAATGTATTTTTATCAAATTTAACTTAAACGCAGACAATCACGAAATGGCCGCTAGAACAGTTACAGAATGAATAATATTATACATACTTAGCCCAGCCTAACAAAACAGGTATAATTACATTGTATTCATTATGATATGAGTACATTTTACGTCGATATCATAACAAGGGTATATCAGCAACCAAGGCACTAAGGACAAAATGTATCTATGTTAAAACGATCAAAACACTTGATTGTACTTAAGTATGTGCTTACTGTAAATAGACCATCTTAAACTTTCTTGGAAATCCAGCAATAAATGCACGATGTGATAACATTGTTTAATATAATTGTAAGGTTGAATTTATTTTAATAAAACCGATGAGAATTTCTTTAATTCGTTTAATACAAAGAGCGTCTTTGTATTAAATGTTTTATCGTAGCAATCCGTTTACACGGTTATTTACCACAAAGATTAATCGTTCTTGTTTAATTTCATTAATATCTGAGGTAAATATTTATATCTGTTTGTTACTTGATAAATAATTACATCGAAATAATATATTACTATGTAATATAAGCAAAATACCTTCTATTAATCATCTCTACCTACCCGTACCATTTAAATACACGATAAATTATAACCAAACTTAGGAGTATTCATCTGTAATATTAATAAAGAAGATTCAAATATCTAATTTCAAATAATTCAATATGTTTATAGGCGCTTATATTATTATCTATTAAATTCATTCGAAGTATTCTTTTAGTAAAGACTTTTTCATTTTTTTGATAACGACATATAAATAATACTAACATAAAAACAAGGAAAATTACATTCTTAGATCAGCAGTCTGTATTAAAAATATACAACGGAGATTGAGGGTCGTGGACGTAAGATTGAAAAAAAAATAAATATTTGGTTAATTTTCTCAAGATTATCTGTAAAACTATTTATATGTAGAGTTAATACAAGTTTTGAACAAATTGCACTTTGCACGTTCTGTTTGTGGTTTGGTCTCCGTACTGACTGTATCGCTAGTATCGTATGTCGTACCATGATCTATTTAACAACAAACCAATCATAACACATGGAATTTAAAGAATATGTAGAGACCGTGTTATGCAAACAAAACATGTCACGATGTTTGGGCGTCGTTTCGGTACTCTTATTGCAAATTACATATAACGTCAATGAACGTTGGGAAATCAAAAAGAAAATCAAAATTTTGTTTCCTGTACGTTATTTATTATACGATACAATATCTTAAGCATTATTGATCTTTCAGTTATTTATTATACGAGATATTATCTTAGGCATTATTGATCTTTCAGAAAAAAGTAGAAACCGTTTACAATGTTTCATAAGAAAGCCTATTACAGTGTAGCCTATTACGTGCTTGGTGTGACATAACTCTAGTTCCACAATAATATAAGCTGTAGAATAGGTAATTGTAACATTTATATTTCTTTTAAGCATACGCACACTCATCCAGTCTATACAGGTCCTTTCGCCTCTTCTTATTTGTTGCAAGGCATCTTCCGAAACGGTGGCAGCCTATAGGAGATTTTCAGTAAACGCCATATAAATTTTGTTTCTCGAAATGTTGTATGATGTTGAATCTAAACTTTAGTAAAAAATTATCTAATGTGTCCTAGCAAGTGACGAGCCAGCCACTAGGAAACCCCTCACAATTTGATAGGATAGGTCTCGTTCAAGATATTTGTCGGCGTCTTCTTAATATTTTCTATATTCTTCGTCATAACAATAGCGCTGTGCTCATTTGTCACATACGCGGCGTCTTTTAAGCTATCTTAAGACGGTTAAGCTTTCATCTGAGCGTTGACTGATGACCTGATGGACATGAGAACGATTATCGGCTCATCCCTTTGTCAGCAAAAGGTTTTCTAACAATATGTCGGCGGTATCAAAGTGTTGCTACATGCGCCTTCATTAATTGTTTTACTTGACTATTCATCACCACACGAACTTTCAAATCTAATATTTACTTTACATACTGACGTAATTACATTTACATAGGTATGATGATTTCACAAACGATGACAATGAAGTAATTGTATACAAAGTGATGTAAAAGATTCGTAACCAGATACATTTTCTGATATTACGTAAGTAAATAGATACTTACAGTTTTAGGCCTATTTTAAAGGTGTCAGAACTCATCGTGGGTGGTCTCCGAAGGTACCGTCATCTATTCTCTTCTACTACGATTTATCTACATAAAATAGCAGTGATAATTACAACATTTATCTACTTACAACAGCCGCTTGGAATATACTTCACTGCGTTGTTCCAATGCGATTTGTTGACAAAGATACGGGTTAGGAGACAACCAATGTCGGATATATGCTCATAAGACCTCCGACAAGGTTTAACTACTACTCACTGATAGCAACCGAGAGCGCCATTTTTATTTATAGACAAGTATATAGTTATGCCGTGAGCAGTGATAGCCTAGTGGTTAAGATTCCGGCCTCTCAAGCTGAGTGTCCGAGGTTCGAACCCCACAAGTACCTCTAATTTTTCGAAGTTATGTGCGTATTAGAAATGAATTATTACTTGCTTTAATGGTGAAGGAAAACATCGTGAGGAAACCTACACATCTGAGATTTCTTTGTAAAGATCTCGAAGGTGTTTGAAATATACCAATCCGCACTTGGCAAGCGTGGTGGACCTTACCCTTCTTATTCTGAGAGGAGATCCGTGGCCAGTCGTGGGACATTAATGGATCGATGATGATGATATAGTTATTTGGATTCAATTCACTCCTCGCATTTTGTTCGCAATGAACGTTGTTATTAAAGGTCATCGCCCTAAGGTTTGATTGTTGATGTTCGTGTGAAACAATATCGATTACCTATGGAAGTGCTGACACGAAGTTTGCATTTGCGCACGTAAGCGGTTAGCTCAAGTTACCTACTTTGTAAAACAAATCTTTACTGAAAACATGAAAAACAGGTCTTCCCACCTGACGGGGGTAACTTTGAAGAATATCAATAGATAACAGGGAATATTTAAAACAGTTCATATTTAAGCAATGGGTACCTATGCTCTAGCTATAGTGGCTATTACGGCTATCACTTTTCGCCTTTTCAAAATGTAGGTTTAAAAATAATTGGTTAGTACAGAATCAATCCAGAGTATAAGTAAATAAGAAATATTCGATACAAGGTGTATGTATATATTACACCAAGAACAAACATTGCGTGTATTAACATAAGTGAACTTTGTACTGTAGTAACAAACAAGAGATATGTATCTCCGTACGTAGAATGAATTACAAGTGCTTTAACATATTGAAACAGAATGTAAAAACATCATCTCATAACCTTTGACAAAAGAATTATAGCCAGGATGCGAACTTTGCAGACGGGTGCTAAACAAATCAACTTGTCTAAAGGCTTCCACTATAAACAAAGGATGCGAGTTGCATGCCCGCTTATAAGGAAAATTGGTATCTATTTACATATAGATTAATCTTAAAATAGTATGCAGAGCAACGACCAGGCCATGAAACGGAGCGGAAGCCCTTTTGACCCTTTGTTTATCGGCGGCGAAGCGGCGCGCGCGGCACCGGATATGCAGTTGCTGACGGAAGTGCGTAGTCAACGGGCTGCAATAATGCTTACGTAGGGTAGGGCTGCTTATTTCGTCACGTTTTTAGTTTTTTAACGCAACTAAAGCTAGCTAGTTTACGCGAGTTTTGGCTTCGAATGGACTTTTATCATTAACCCATTACTATCCCATGCAAGGGAAGGGACAAGGGAATTTACTTAATATGGGAAGGATTTAGGACATAGTCTACCAAGCTGGTCCAGTGCGGATTGGTAAACGAAGAAACTGTGTACAACACTTGAAAATATTATAGTGGACTTTAGGTCATGTAGGTGGCTTCGCCATTGAAATGTTTAATATCTAATATTGCGCATATAACTTTAAAAACCCAGAGTATACCTGGGATTCGGACACCAGACTAGGCTATTTCTTTATTTATTTACGAACAGATAGTTATTAAAATTCGTTTAACTTTATTAACATGTAATAATGTCTGTCGCTTATATTTTCATTAACCACCATGATACCTGAAATAGATAATTATATAGAAAACAGATACCTTGATTGTGACAGGTGCAAAACATTATACCTACGTATTTGAAGTACGTTAGATGGATGTCGTAACATGCGGCACCTTACCCTAATGAGTTCAATAAAATTATGATCTCACGTTTTATAGGCTCGAGCGAAATCACATGTAGGAAAATATAGAAATTTATGTAGATACTTAAATAACAAACTCAATTCAATCGAACACAGAGATGATAACGAAGAGCTATAAAAATAAAGTTTAGATGTATAAAAGAAAACTTGTTTAAAGAAATTAACTTTTCTAAAATTATACAAGTAAACATTTCGTAATAGTAACTAAGATTAAGGACATAAAACTTGGAGTGTAAAGCACTAATAGGTGGTAGAGTTATAGTTTGACCGGGGAGTTCCCACCGCCACATAATACGCCGTAAAGCATTTATTATGTTTCAGTCAGAGAGGTATATTTGCCGGGTACTTACAACGAGGCGACCTTCTTAGTCCTCGGCAGTAGTAACGCATCTATGTACGACGTGTGGATATCCATGGGCTGTATTGACCATTTAACATCAGCTGGCCAGTACGCTTGTTTGCTCCTCTATAAAAAAAAACGTTCATTAAAAATCTAAACGTTTATTTATCACAGACGTATTCAGGTCAGTAAAAAGACCAGCTTTCGCCCCACTAACATCTTAAAATTAGCAGCTGTTAGGCGGTAATGTAGGTACTTCCGATTGTTTCCTCACTGTCCATCTGGCGCGTTGCGCTCATTTCTGATCGAGCTGCGTCGTGGCACGTTTCAACGTGATGTTGTGAAATTATCGCCATGTTGTAACCAAGAAACTGGCAAAGTGGACGTGAAAATTACTCGAATGCACCTTTGTTCTTATAACGTTATTAACACATTAGACAAACTACCGCCAACTGCGGACATTTTGTATGTGTAAAATTGACGACTGCAACCCGTAGGTAAGCTAAGCTATGTGTTTGTTCCATGAAACTAAAAATATGTTAATATAATATCATTAGAATTGATTTTAAATACAAAATAGATTGGTGGACAAGGGGATTAATTGATTGAAATTTAAATTCAATCAATTAAACGAAATATGTTGTTTATTACACTAAACAAAATTATTAGTTCATGACGATTATCAAAAATTGATAAATCAAATGAATGTGTAGTGTTATTTAAGAATTTGTTTCGTTATTTGTCTACATTGGATTGCTTCATTGAGAAACTATCGCTGTTTTCACATAAGTATACATAACGTAATAAAAAACTAAACATATTAGAAGAAAAATATGTACGGTTCGAAACTTACCGAGCTGTCGACTCTTCTCACCCCAAACGTCCACTGTTTGAAGCTACGTCACGTTTTAATAACTCGGTTCTATCTTTACGTCAAAAAGTACAGAAAAATCGACTTCTAATACAAAAGAGCGTGACTTGTTTTTAACTAGTTACTAGCCCTACTGGCTCTAAAGTTCTATGCACGTTCCGTCGACGCCTGTATTTACGACCTAAATATCGACCACATACAATACCTTGCGTCGATGCTGACAACGCTAACTACCAGCTACTTATTCATAACATCCTCATGAACCGGGAACATTAACGCGTTTATGCTTTTAACACTTGTGTCGCTTGTGCTTGTTACGTCCAATTGGCTGCAGCCACTTTATGCTCTCGAAAACCGGATATTCTAGTGAGAAATATTCCCATTTTAAACTTTGTAACAGTTTCGTACATAATCTTTACATGCTCTTGATTGTCTATTGATATAACAGCTATCTCACTAATGTGGTGGTAATTGCTTCAAGTCTCCCCAAGTTAAAGAGAAGAAAGACCATGCCCATGCCAAAAAGTGGAACATAAAGAAGGATTGCAGCCGGAACATAAATTTCCTAATATAATGACACATCAACGCAAAGTCGATTCGACTGAACATAAAATAATTGACCTAAAAATTATTCATGTTTCAATAGAAAATTAATTTAAACGATTTCCTACTTGAAAATTTGTTTATATATTCCACTATATAAATCAATATTACACCTACCATTTATACACTATTTCTTAAACTTTCCTATAGATGAATTAGACGAAAGTTTGTATGGGAATTTTATTTATAAATCTCTTAGAATGTGCTGAGAATCGAAGAGCATAATCTCAGTGCTCCGTGTCCAATTAAACATCATTATCAACTTGGAACAAATACATGCTAAACCTACATCAGATGCTGCTCCTCAAAAGAAAACAAAGCTAATGCTGACATACCACATTCCAAACCTAGCTGGCTCCGAACACACCTGTGCGGCGGGATTAACCACCCACAGTCAACGAACAAACACAAACTTCACTCGAGATTACTCGACAACATTCGTGCTTTATTTACTCCTCAAACAAATCTGTACGAGTAGGACCGTAGGTACTTTAACGGAGTATTTGGGCAGTCAGTTGGTGACCTTTGCAACATGTTCAGATACGTATGCTAGAAGGTAAGCATTTTCAAATCATCTGCAAAAATATTTGAAATTTGAATACGGCTTACAAGTGTGCAGTCGTCGGAGTGTGATAAATGTTCATTTTATATTATAGACGAAGCGATCTATATTATAGGTATATAAATTGGTATATATTATCCATGAGGCCACGTATGAAAAACCGCGTGTAATAGGAAACCCACGTTTATTTAAACAAACCGAAAGCTTAATGAGGAAAAAGTATCTGACTGGTTTGCTCGCGGGGGTTCCCATACTTGCAGGAAACTGTATACCTATAATAAAAAAGAATAATTAAGTCCCTATATATTTCAAGCCATACATAGCGAAATTACAGTATATCATCACGGTGGCGTAATAATTTTATGTAAATTGAACTGTACCATCTCTGTGCGACGTGCGCATATGTGTAATATATAAACAGTGATAGCCTAGTGGTTAAGATTCCGGCTTCTTACAATGAGGATCCGGGGTTACAATCCCGCACACACCTCTGATTTTTTAAAGTTATGTGCTTATTAGGAATTAATTATCACTTGCTTTAACGGTGATGGAAAACATCGTAAGGAAACCTACACATCTGAAAGTTCCCTATAAAGTTCTTGAAGACGTGTGAAATCTAACAATCCGCACTTGGCCAGCGTGGTGAAATATGGCCCGACCCTTCTCATTCTGAGAGGAGATCCATGCCCAGAAATGGGACATTAATGGATCGATTATGATCTGTTCAATTCATTTGATATAGATACATATAGATAAGTACTTAGAACAAAACCTAAAACAAATGTCAAACTTACGCGAGATACTGCTCCTCAAACGAAAATAAAGCTAATACTATTCACTACATTCTAAATCTTCTTATACGTAAATCGTAAAGCATTGCTGATAATGCTCTAAATCCCTCCATAGGACCACTTTTTAATTTTGAATCTCTCAAATCTCAATTTTATTCTCAAAAATACCTTGTTTCCTTATTTTGGAAGCTAAAGAACGCCATTTAAACACCTTTTTGTCGGTGACATCACCCACATTAGTCCTCAACCAAGATTTCGTGAGGCCGGATACTAAGCCCAACCCAACAATGATTTCATTTTATGATACATGGCCAACGCCTTTATGTGTAAGTTTAATACATTAATACACACAATTTTACTTATTTCACCTAAATTATAGTAATTCACCAACCCGTTCCTAGCCAGCGTGGTGTACTATGGTCTAAAGGATTTAGGATAGGCGAAGGATTCTCGTTCTGCTTCTGCTAACTAAAATTAAAAACCATATCATCCAGGAAGCTAAGAGAGACAATTTTTATTAAAACTTCAGAACATTTCCATTTAAAGAATCGTCGTTTATACACAAGCTAACAGATCATTATCAACCCATTGATGTCCCACTGTCTCATCACAGAATAAGGGTTAGACCACAGTCCACCGCGCAGGCAAATTTACTGAAAAATCCTAGGTCATGCAGGTTTCCTCACGATGTTTTCCTTCACCGTTAAAGCAAGTGATAATTAATTTCTTATGCGCACATAACTTCGAAAAATCAGAGATGCATGCGGGATTCGAACCCCGGACCTCCAGTGTAAGAGGCCGGCATCATAACCAATAGGCTATCACAGCTAAGCTAATAGATATCCACCAATAATACGAGCTGGTCTAGCGACGTAGTTATCACGTGCAACGGTGGTTAGTGCGTCGTGGTGATAATTACTCGGCCACGAGGCGACTTCAATTAGCCGGAGCCGACCTCAGGTCGCCATTGACTCGCTCACAAAACCATTCATGGCTCCAGCGGGTACCATTCATTCCTGTCATGCATCTCCAAAAGACGTTTGTGTTAGACCGACCCCGCTAATTGGGAAAAAATAAAATGGTAAAATTGTTCCACTTCAAAATGTCTTTTAGCCTCTTTGTCCAAGGCATTCGTTTCACTATCCTCAAAAGGCAGAAAGGCCACTCTTTTTCTTTTACTCATGAGCATTATGTTGCTCGCGTTGTATCACAAAGCATTCTTGTAGCATTCGAGTGAATTTATTCTTTTCTTCCTGTTTTTCTTAGCCAAGGTATTGCAGCGAATGGTTGCTGAAGGCCAAGCCATTCAAAATGTAAAGCAACTTTATATACAATGAGAGCCATTGTACATATAAATAAAATTACAAGTTTCTGTCTATAATTCTAAAATAATAGTATTTTAGATACTTCTAGTTCTTTTAGGGACCCTAAACGTACCTCAAAAGGAAAAAGAACCCTTATAGGATCACTTAGTTGTCCGTTTGTCTGCCTATCTTTCAAGACCCTTTTTTCAGGAACGTGTGAAGGTAACACGTTGAAATGAATAACAAATACTCAGGTCTGCAACTTGGTCTGCAACTTGCAACTAAGCAACGCAATCAAAAGACACGGCATATTTTAATACTCGAAGGGAATCAAAACCTTATAGGATACTTCTCGTTGATCTCGAATCATGAAATTTGGCAAGAAGCAATGTCTTATAGCACAAGTAGAGAGAAAAATCCGGAAACCGTTATTTTGTATAGTATAGAAATAGGACCCTCTCCTTTACTCACAGTTGCAACAACCCTCCAATAGAAAAATAGGAATTCTCGCTAATTTTATTGGTTGTGTTTCTCCAAATTTCTGTACAAATACTGGCACTATTTGCAAAATAAATTACTACGATCTGATACCTCGTCTTTGTATTAGTAACCCCGCTACGGATACATCACTAAAAAAGAATTATTCTGTACGGAGCCCTCGTGCACCATTTTTTTGACAACATCAGACTCTTATGAGATTGATTTTTTTTATAAAATGTATCAATTTGTCCTTCTGTTTGGAGGGATTTCCAAAGGAAAGTAAAAGATTTTGTAGGTAGAAACATTAGCTACGTTCCACTCGAAATGGTAACACACATATGAAGCGGATAATGCAAACGGAGCCGTGAGCGAATTTAGTGATTAAATAAATGAACTTGCTCATTTTTATTTATGAACGAAAATGGTGATTCTGTTCGTTGTCCTCAAGGCTATGAAATTTGTAATAATAACAACATGACCGAGATTAGTTAGTAATAAACACTGCTGTGTTCTGGTTTGAAGGGTGTGGAAAGAGATATACTTACATCAAGCGTTGCCCTCGCCTCAGGGGTAGCGTCTGTAGCCGATCTCCGGTAATACTTTAATCGTTTGTTTAAAAATGCTCATAAATACCCGTAATCACTCCTCCACTTTTATGCTATAAAAGAAGGTAGGTGGTACTTACTATTCACGGCTCTGTGATCCTTAAGCTAAAATGCCGTTACATACCAAAACCACTTCGAGTTACGGCCAAAAAATTGTGTAATTATTGAAAATGAGTCCTACTTATTAACAAGAGGTTACATGCAAGAGCTTGAGGTATCGAAAATAATAATACACCGTTTTCAAGTAGTTAAACTTTTAATTTATATTTTACTGATTTTTTTTTTTTGGTTGTCAACATAATATAATTTTAACAGGAATTTATTTGTAATAGTAATAACAATTATATACATAATAAATATATATATTTTCTTACTGATTACGAAAATTTTGAACTGTCAAAATTGACTAGATGTTGGATAACAGCATTTAAGCTTAAGGACGGCAGAATTAAATTCATTGGCACTAGGATTAGGATTTAGGTATTAAAGTTACCTCAGACACAAAGAGACGCACATAACACCCAAAATAAATATTTAGGTAAGTATCTAACAAATAATAGCGATACGCAATTTACAACTAGTCATCTTTGGAACATAAAGCAGTGTTATTGCAAATAGACGGAACGCACGTCACTGGCGCCAGTGACAGAGTCCCGACTTGGTCGGAATAACTCTGCGTTCTATACACAGTGTACTTTGAAATTCTTGTTGGTATTATTCAGTGTATGGGAGGATAAGGCACGTCGCTCGAATTGCAACACCGAATATTATTGTATATATTATTTGCTTAATTACGTGGGTCATGTTATTCATGTTGAAATCCGACTTAAAACTTTAGAAATACATACGATCTTAAAGTGCGATGACGTAAGTACCAATATACTTTTTGACATCATCTAAAATATAAATTAGTAAATAAAATTTAAACTTTAAACTTTTTGTAACATAATTTTGGTACGTAGTAAAACTACCACCGCTGCCCTCACAATCCGCTGTGAAGTTATTCTTGTGTTTCAGGTGGAGAAGTGTGGTTTCCAGCTACACTTACAGCGAGGCGACGACCTCCGATAGGGCTTCAGTGTAAAGTTAGATGTGGGTGTTTATGGAGGGCAGTGACCACATAACATGAGGTGATGCTACTTTCGAAACAAATTTACCAACCAGATTTTTTATTGCATGAAGGTGGCTAACGAGCATAACGCCTACATGATAGTAAGTGGTTACTGCTGCCCTTGGACATCTGCAGCCCCAAATACGAATGGGGGTGCATATGTCCAAGTCATCGGCACGGAGGACTAAGTTGGAAGGCCTCATGGGCGTCCTCTAACTTACCATATCCTTCAAACCAAAACACAGGAGTGTCTAATACTGTTGTTTTTAAACAGAAATTAAGGGTTAGGTTAGGTTAGGTTAGAGTAAGATAGTATTTTAATTAACCAATATGCCGCAATTCAGTTTCTATATTACCTATCTAGGTATTCAAGTATTACAAAGTATAAAGCCTGCGACTACTTTGCATTTCTTTTATGTTCTCGGGAGAACAAAGCGCGGCTCCACCAGCGTGCACCCGCGTGTGTCGTGTATAATTTTTTCTTAACATACAAGAACCCTAAATGTTTTTGAGGTAAAAATAGTATATGCTAATTCCTGCGAAATCTTATTTCTTTGTGTAAATAACTTATCGTTATGGACTTTTCCAGATTTTTTCAGATACATCCATATAGAACATTTTAAAAACTAATATAAACGAAGGATAAGTACTTAGGAAAATGGCAAAAAAAATTAAATAAAAGAGAGACAGTACCATTTTTGTTACTTGTGTATATTAACCGGCAAAACCGACTGTAAGTCGTGCATTGTGCAGCCGCATTGCAACACTGTTGCGGAAGCAATGGCGATTGCTACGAGTTACTTGACCAACTTATTGCTTCGGTACTTAGCGACTTTCAATCGAGCAAATAGTACCGATATTCGATACCCGTTCTATAAGTAGCCACTGGTTACTAACTCATTTCAACATCACATTTCCTTCTCATTACTAGCGATTTTATATGGCGCAAGTTATTAGCTCGAGTTCCAGATGATTTTTATGTTGCAACTATGTTTCGATCTGGAATTTCCACAATGGACGTTCGCTATAAACGTGCAATATAATTTTATTAATGTCATATCTACTCATGCAACATCATGTCATTTAATCGAACGGCATATCCACATATAATGTTACATCCATCACTAACTGACTTTAGGAGAAAATCTGCGTTAGTGTTAGACAAATATAAATTTATAAATACATTCAGAAATGTACCTTCTCTTTCGAAAGACATCGCCGCGTACCGCGATCAAATAGTTTACGTAACAAGAGAGTTTTGAATGTTGTGTGTAGCAATCCACCTAGAGAGTTCAGATTGCATTGGCCTATCCTGCTTGTTCTACTTAACAAATTCCTACGGAGACTTAACTAATAAGGGTTATGTAGAACTGCGATAAACCTTCCAGGTTTGACCTGAGGTCCGATTCAATGGTGTCTTGTCATAAATATTGTGCATATTTGGCAGTCGCCCGCTCGACAGTCATTTTGGTCAACCATGTTTTTATAACTTAACCTAGCGAGAAGGCAGACGGGTAACCTGATGAAAAGCGGTTACCATCGACTATGGACATTTGCAGTACCAAAGGAGCCGCCAAGGCATACCCGGCTTTGGTAGAGAGCTATTTTTGCATTTTTTTTAAGAATCACATATCATAGCGATTCGGGAATATCTCAAGAAGAACGTACGCAGTAAAAAGGACCGCGTAAACCGAAAAATGAAGGACAGGCAAGGGTGCAATTGATACAGATCCTTCCTCATCCTTCTCATCCTTCGGCGGGTGGTGCGATGGAGAAAGGAAGATATGGGCACGAAATCGAACAGTTCCTCGGAGCACTTACCATTGTAAAGCCTCTAAAAATGCAGAGGATGTACACAACATATTATTTTAACATCAGCCTTCCCTTACCCGATCCCTTCCTTTCCTTTCCTTTCCTTTCGTTTGACGACCAAACAAACTTTTCGGTTACCAATAACGTATATATAATTATAATCGTATTTTTAGAGTCGTCTGCAGTGTGCTGAATATTGGTTCCTGAGTCTGTTTGAACCTTAATTAAAAATTGTAATTAGCCTTCATCTGTTATGGGGATCTTTCTCCAGTTGTTCACGATCTTGATAATCATTTACAAACATTAAAATTGATACACGGTGTGGTCTGATTGATTTTGTACAAATAACGCCTAATCCTTGGCATTGCTGTTCTTTGTAAAGTCTGCCCAGGTTTTATAGGCCCATGACTCATTCACGTGTCCGACTGGAACAAAATATTCCACGACCGACGACGAAAACTTGGATTCTTTTGGCAAATCATTAAGACCAAAAATCTAATTTAATTTTAGAACCACCAGGCTGAAGGGGAAATAATGCGTAACTGTTGGAAAAGAAAGGCAAAAGTAATATAGGTCGCTTTTCACCAGATGACCTGAACAAACGGATTTAGAGCACCGGTTGGACTAATCCGATTAGAGGATATTTGCGATCAGCTGTGGACATCAAAAGACTGAAGAACCCAAGTTAAAAAAATATAACCAATGATTAAAAGACTAAAAATTTAGTAATTTGAAAAAGATTCACTTTGCTCGGATTCAAAAAAAATCGAATTATACTAGTCTGACAAATATTTATTGTTTGGATTTTTTATGTGAGAGAGAAGTAGCAAACCAAAGTGGTGGCCACTTGATGTTAAGTGGTCACTGCAGTGGACAGGGCATACACACCTAACCTCAAACAGGACGGAAGTCCTATCAGAGAACGTACGGAGACGTTACTACTCCCGAGGACTAAGATGGTCGCCATGTTTGCAAGTGTATCCAGCAACCACACCTCTCTGACCGAAACGCGAGAACTGTGTAACGGTGATTTATAAGACCGACGGAGGCACCCCCCGGATGAAACACCACTGCTTCTACCAACTATTAAATCCATATATTCATCCATTTACGGATATTTAACATGTGGATATTCGTATTTACGTGCCGATCATAAAAGCGAAGGGGCGCCGTCTATCGCATCGCGAAGATATAATTACAAAGCTGTTTTTTAGTCTTTGTCAACATGGCGCCAGCGTGGCGTTCAGATAGGTTCAAGTCATGACCATGTTTAATTTTCGAAAGCGGACTGCAAATTATGCGTATGTTAATGAGAGAGACAGTCGTGACTGTATAACTCTTATGTCGCTTGTGCCCGTGGCCCTTGTGTCGATGGACGACGGGACTCGGAATATCCCGTGTGTAATAGTGTATGAATCAGCGCGTGACCGCCTGCGCGTGCGCACACTACACATTGTTCCACAAACAATAACTGATGTCATATGAACATATGTGATTCGATTTAAGACCACGCATGGATTAGTAATGTATGAAGTCCGCAAAGGGATCATCGATTCAATAATTCAACGGCTGTCCTTACAGCTTTCTTTTGTTTAGCATGTACAATGAGAGACCAAAGGTTGACTTTAATATTTATTGAATTAAATTATTCATCGTGTGCATGTAATTTCTTAAATTTCTATTATGTGTCATTAAAATAAATCGTAACATACTTTCTGTTCAAAATAACTGCTCTTAGATTTTTTTAATGAGATACAATATCACGGGAAAGCTTGTTTAGTGACTTATTTTTAATTTAGTTAAAATAAAGAAATAATAGTGATCAGGTTATATACCTCAGACATTAATTAATAAACGTACAGTAATATAAGCATAAGGACAAGGCAAACATACGCCTTTTCCTTAACCTCTCATTATTAAATGGTGGAATTGATAACCTTCTCTTTACAAGTCAGTTAAAGTATTAAATACTAAATGGGAGACAGGCGCCATCTATGAACAAACTTCCACAAACAATTCAAGTAATGTAGGTAGACACATTGGTCATGGTTTCACTGTAAATGGTCTTCGGTCATAGACCCATTAGCATTGGCTTGGGTCGAATTACTACTATCAACGAGTAAACTAATTTGGTAAACCTAATAATATGCTATATGTATATTATATTTAAATTTTATGACTCCTCATAATATCGTATATGGAAATATGAGGTGCACACAACGAAAAATTCGTTTAACTAATTAATAAGAATTAAGAAATCACTTCAGTAGTCAATTTAAATCGACAAGAGTAAAAGTTACAATTTCAGGGTGTCTATGTAACTAGGCGAAACCAGTATCATAATTGTACACCATTGTTTACCAGCGGAATGGAATGCCTGCATTCGATACCGCGGTTATCGGGTGACCCATAACAGTTTTACTGATAGCTCGGTATGTTAACGTCCCCGCATACGAACAGTTCACATTTATCAACACAAGCTTCGAGTGTGTTCTTTCTCGGATTACAAAACCCATATACATAGGTACCCAGAACTAAGGATTTTTATTTCACAAATACAAACGATTAAATAAATTAGTTAAGAGCAAGGCAATAGTAGGTAAATACATTTATAGCTTGATAAACTAGAAAATAATAAAAACTCTAACCCAATGACTATACCCCTACCAAAAAACTCCAGTCTGAGGATATTTCCTCAATATACAAAATCTGTTACATAAATATCTAGGTTTGCCATTACGAAGGTAAAGAAGACTAAAAAGTCAAACAGTAGCCTGTTATAGGTCATAGTTCAGATAATTTCTAATTGATACTTTAAAAATAAAATGTTTGTAACATGGGAGAATTCAC
>DWKL01000446.1:0-18955 GCA_018249415.1 Phareas burnsi | reverse complement strand
TTAATTTCAGTACTTAAAATTTTATTGCATTAGTATCTAATTTATTATCATATTATGTATGTAAAAATGATGTACAATATTAATCAAAATATTTCTAAAGCACTTACTTATGTATAATGACCAAAAGTAAACAAGGAATTAATTAGTGTTTGACAAAACATATTTTAGAATTGAATAATTAATAAGCAAATAATCCCACTAAGTATGCATCATTTGTTACAGCGTTAATATAATTTGCTATGCATATGATGGAGAGCTGCAGTTCCTAGCTATGAGGAACATGCATACAATAAAAATTGTAAAAATAATATCTATTTCAATATATTTCAAGCGATTATTGCTAATATTGTTATAGAGTTTTCATAAGTGAATGTTTTTTTTTATTTATGATAAATAAAAAATAATTCATAATGCAAATAAATATAAAAACAAAAAATATGCATAAACAAAACTAAAACAAATTAATACTAAAAGATTTACAATAATATTATTAAACTTAAAATTGAATGCTTATTAAAAAAAAAGCTAAAATTAAAATAATAATTGTATGAAATAAATTTGGTTATTATGTTATGCATGTAAACATTATGTGGATTATGTAGCATATGCACAGAACACAATCTGGTTTCATGTGTTTAAATAAGTGTAGGATTACACTTTCATATTCTTTTGTGTACAATGCAGAAGATAAGTACAAGCATATAGGCAGAACCATGTTTTTTATTTTCTCTTATTGAAAATAATTACAATTAGAATATACCTTTTACAATTGTTACTTTCGATGTGCATAATCTGTAGAGCCAGTTGATAGGTGGTAGAACTATAGGTTATCCGGTATGGTACCACCGCCACCCTCATAATCTACTGTAAGGTTATTCTTGTGTTAGAGAGGTGTGGTTGTCATATAGTTACAGGGAGTCAGACTTCATAGTACTCAAGAGTAGTAATGCATTTGTGTACAGCCCCAGATAGGACTTCAGCCCTGTGTCAGATTGGATGTGGGTGTCCATGGGCATTAGTAACCACTTAATATCAGGTGGTCTGCATGCTTGTTTACTACATTTTTGATGTAATTTACTATATCCTTGCAATGTAAAAAAATGTAATAAGATTTTCATGTTGTTACAGACGGACAGCTGGCAGGGTTCCGATGACTTCTTGGAAAATATATTTTCTTTGGAACAAGGGTCATTGAACTTTCTCGATGAATCTATGCCAGATTTCAACTTGTGTCCCGACAATGTGTCACAGAATTCACAACCAGAGGGACTTAGCAGCTCGTGTTCGGATAGTGGCTTATCTAGTGACCAGGCAGAATTGTAAGTGTTTAAATTTTCTTTACTTGTATTTTTATTTAAATGGGCTTGCGTTTGACTGTAATCTCACCTGATGGTATGTCAGATGCGGCCTAGAATATTTGCTAACAGATGCTTATTACACTCAAAATCTCTCAATACGTGTTAATTATACGTTATGAATGTAGATATACAATTTAAATACAGGAAGCAGTATTATTTACACAATTGAATTAGTAAGGCCTCGATGAAACCCTCTTTCTAAGTATAAGTCTATCTGATGTCAACCGTGGTGGATATTACACGATTTTAAGTGGTAAAGTAAACGGCGCCTTGATGAAACCCAATTTCTAAGTCTACGTCTATCTGATGTTAACCATGATGCATATTACCCAATTTTAATTGTTAAAGTTAACAGAGCCTTGATGAAACTCAACTTCTAAGTGTAAGTCTCTGATGTCAACCATCACCAATGCGTCATGGTTGACCTTTAAGGATACTTAGTTCGAATACATCATGTAATGTCACATTTCTTAAACCTGAATATAGAAGTTTCTATATTTCTGATCATAAAACATTCTAACTCTTTTATTGATAAACATAAGCTTAATTGTTCGAGACTGTTTCTATTACTGTGTAATAGGTACTTGATATTAATGGACTCATTAGTTTGGAAATTACATTACAATTGCTTTTATTCCTTTTCTAGTAGCAAGAAATTGATTGTATTGCTTTTAAAGATATTCTCTGTCGCTAAAATTGTGTACATTTAGATGGTAGTTTAAAGATAAAAATTAAACATCCCATTTGTTCAATTTTGGTCTATGAAACTATTGTCATGTTTCTCACATCTGATAAAACAGTTATAACAAACACTGACTGTAAGCTGTGACTCACACTCAGCTTTATGTGAAATGCATTTAAATGCTGACCTTAAAAGCCTTTGTCGGTAATACAATGAATGCAATTTGTTCTAATTTCTCACTCCTAAGGTTAAGTAAGCGTCAATGTTTGTTTTTATTCGTATGCATTTTAGAAATGCTATTTAAGACATTTAATGATATCGGTAGCAATATTTTTGCAATGTATGAATAATTTTAACTGCAGCACATTTAAAACGTACAGTCCTATAAATGTAGGTAAACTTGCTAAGCATAACCAGTATGACATAAATAACATAATTTGTCTTATTTTACGAATAAAATGCATTCTGGTAGCCGATTGTAAGTAGCTATGTAAATAATAATGGATATTAACTACTTGAGTTAAAAATATCTTATTAAATAAACAGGGTTTTACCACTTGATAGCTGGGTTTCCAGAATTGTATGTATAACCCAGTGGTATGTACATAAGCCTTCCACAGTAGTGGACTGGCGCGAATCCCAGACACTTTGGATTTTTCGAAGTTATATGCTTATTAGAAATTAATTGTCACTCGCTATGAAACCTTTGTAGGAAAACATACATGCCTGAGTGCCATGACATTCGGTATTTTGCCGGCATAGCCTACTGGCCGGCATAACAATTCTAATCTGATGAAGAGGCCCAGGTGCGCAATGGACTGCAATGATTTGTTGATGATAATAATATGACAATTATGATAAGCAAAGTTATAAGTCATTTCTACGAGAAAACAAAATATAAATATTTCTAATTTGACGAACCGCGTGGCGCAACGGTTACCATATTGATCTGACGCGCATAGGATACCGGGTTACATTCCGGTCAGGCATTTAAATTTGTTTTCTCGGTCTGGGTGTTTGTGTACTTGTCATGTATATGTTTATGGCAACCAAGACACGGTTTCCCAGTGTTAGCCTATGACTGTCGAAATCGTTTGTTTAGAAAAAAAAATCCAATATAACTATTATCTCCCATGATTAATCATAGGAATTGGCTGTGGATTACATAATATTTTACCGGTTCTCTACTTTCTTATGAGTCACAGTGGATACGATATTCCTGTACGCGTTGTAAGTTGTGACGTGGATATCGCCACGTATTTCTTTGCGTTTTTCCTCATCACGATATATCGTAAACGTGATGAAATTTTAAGTAAATATAACAACCGAATAATTTGTCTTAACAAGTTCAACTGAACTTAACAAAAGAAATAACCGACTTTAGCAACAAAGTATAACAATGATGTGGATAGATTGAAAAAGAAATGGAAATTATTGATTTTTTTATTTCTTTACTTATTTATATTATATACACACACACATATATATATAATACACACACACACACACACACGGGTATGTATGTATGTTATACATAAATAAAAAATTTAATTTATTTAAGTCCCGTATAGTTTTATTTTAATAAATCCCTGGGTAAATAGTCTAAATAGTTCGTTATCTCAGTAATTATTGCACAAAAGAATCTTATATTTTGACCGGTAACTTAGCCGCGAATAAAGTTTGAACAAACAAACTCACTGCCCATGTCTATTTGTCTGCTATATTGATTTCTTTCCTATTTAATACTTTGAATACAATGTTATTAATTAAAAGTGATATTATGCGTATAATACGCAGGGGTATCAGATATTCAGGGTCATAGTGAGATAGTATGTTATCTGTCTCATGCTTACTTTATATGTGTTACTAGTTGCGGCCTTCTGCAATTGCCCTTCTTTCACTTTCGTACATTTCACGAAAAATGTTCATGTTATGAATTATCGATAAATATCAATGATAGATGCGAAACTTAACTCAGCTTAGCTTTGAAAGAGGGAAGGCTTGTATTTATATTATTTTTACGTCATAAAATGTATTTATATATAATTTGTTTAAAGGTTAAATCTAGTTGTAAATGGAGGTGCCTTAAATTTATTTCCTTATGTTGTCTATTACTATGACATGTCTATTATTATGATATGCCTATTATTATGATATGCCTATTATTATGATATGCCTATTATTATGATATGCCTATTATTATGATATGTCTATTGTAACGTATTTTTCACCTATTATAGTTTGTTAGTCTATTAAGTCTGCCTATGGAAACGCCTGTGAAAATGTATTGAAATACGTATTACAATGATTCTCGGTTGGTAGTGATAAACGCATTTACGGAACCGTTGCAAAAGGATAAACCGAAGGCCGCCTGCAAGTGCACTGAGCGCAATGTGGCCAATGTGAACATAGTTTATTCATGTCGATATCGACATGGTCTACCTCAAACAAGTTCGAATTCAAACCGGACGCGTCTATTGGAATCATATAAGGTTAAGCTTAAGGTCTAAAACTTGTGTAGTTTATTTATTTTAATTGCATAATACGTATTATATTTTTAGTAGTGTGGTGTTAATGAATGTGGACTAATTATAACATGACATAATGATGTACGTTTGCGGGTTAATTGATTGCGTGAATTTGAAAACAGGAAAACAAATGTTTATAATGAGCATACAATGTTTATCTATATATGCCAATATTTATTTTTATTTTGATTTATTATTTTTGTGCCATACATAAATGTACGGGAACAAAGGTGAACTTAATGCTAAGAGTATTCTTTCCCAGTCAACCTTAGGGTAGCCAGAAAGGCAACGAAAAACGGTAATAAGAAAAATAACATTCAACTTTAGATAGGGAGTAAATATATAAGAGATGATATATAAATTATAAATACAAATATAAGTGAATTATACATGAATCGTATTAGTGTCTGTCTGTACATTAATAGGCTGTATAGAGGCCTTTTTATCTTGGAAAAGGTTCAGGAAATCTAACTCTGAATATTGGAAAATTCGTACATTGAAATCGTTATTAGAATACATATATGATTATATATACCTCACAAATTATATATGAAGTAAGTTCACTTCTTCATAATATAAGTGTGATAATGACCCCGAGACGTAGAATTTCAAATAAATTACTTAAAAATGTTTCTTTTGAAGGAACAGTGGTTCATTACACGTTGGACCGGTTAACTATTTCGATAACGCTTCGAAAAACTTGTTTATTGAATAACTTACTCTCTTCAAAATTTGTCATAGTGTGCGTAAAGGTGGTAGAACTCCGTGAAGGGACTACACTAGCTTGATCGCCGAACCTATTTTTACCTTATAGTGTGATTTAGTCTGTATGGTATAGTTACGGAAATATGTACGTGAGGCCTTAAAATTATTTCACGCGAATAGAAAATCAGCTGGAATTAATTTTAGGTACAACGACAGCTGTCTTTTTTCGATTACAAGTAGGTACGTTGGCTACAGTAACCATTTCATGGCTGTACAAAAAGATTTCTAATTAATTGCAGTTTTTATTGAAATCTGTGTACTGCGGATGATGTTACATGAATTACGTTTGAGGCTAAAGTTCGTAGAAGGTCGACTGTTTGATGAAAACGTTCAAGGGAATTTCAAATTACTTTAAATAAACACTTTAATAGAATTCATCTCTATCCGTTTTAAAATACTAATAGATTATTGATGAAAGATTGGAATTGTCCCAAAGATATAATACGATTGCTTCTAAGCTGTTTTTGTTGAACTAAATATACCTAATCCGATTTTTATGAGTGAACGCTTTCTACACTTATGGCCTTATTAGGATTCCCCGTGTCGCGAATGCCACGGACATATACGAAAAACAGTACACAAACACTCAGACGAAAGTTAGATTCATCATTTAGCGGTCTGTCCATCCGGAAATCGAAAGGAATATAACAAGACTGCGGTATATAACTGTAATGATAAAACTATAATGAGATACTATACATGATAAATCAATAGGAGGTAGAGCTATGATTTTACCGGGGAATTATTATCCGCCCTCATAATCCGCCGTGAAGAACTTGTGTTTCGGTCAAAGACGTGCGGCTGTCGAGTACAAAAGCGAGGCGGTCGGTCATCTTAGTCCTCAGGAATAGTGACGCATTTACGCATCTACGTGCGAGCAAAGGACTTCAGTTCCGTTTGAGGTTAAATGTGGGTGTCCATGGGCTGCATTGACCACTCATCATCAGGTGGCTTGCACGTCGTATGCTACTCTTCTAAAACAAAACAAATGGAGCGTTTTTTGTCACACACGTTTATCTCAAACGATAATTGATAAAAGACGTTAGATGAAACGAAACCCGTTTAAGGCACGTTTATTATAATAATATCAGCGTTATTAAACGTGTAATATTACGGTAACAATTAACCATTTTCATCGTTTCACATTATGTAATTAAATGTTTAACTAATATTAGCAAAATAGTCAATGATAACATAAAAATGGATTTTGAAATGGGAATGCATGCTTTTTTTTGTGAAGCTACTTGATATAAGCTAAAGAGATGAGAGAGCTGAGATGAAACTGTATTGGATATAGAATGGTCGCTGCTGTCCATGGGCATCAGTGACCTTGACGGTTACCATGTTTTTATTTCAACAGTAGCAAATGACCGCGCAGGTCACCTTAGGTTAAATTGTCACCGCAGTCCATGAACATCCACATCTAGCTTCAAACAGGACTGAAGCCCTATCTGACATCGTACGCAGACGAGTCACTACTCCTGAAGACTAAGATGTCTATTTTACTCCTCAGTAGACTTAAAATTAAACACAAGAATAGCGGCGGATTGTGAGGGCGTTACCTGTTCTATATGCAATAAAAATAGAGGGCGTTACCTGTTATACATAGAAATATAGAAAATGACTAACATCCGACATAGGTCACGCATGCAGTGTTATTTTTTTTTGCCTGAAAGCAATAGACGAGTATGTAGGCAACTTGATGGCAAGTGGTCACTGACCTCTATGAGCATCTGTAATCAACCCCAAATAGAATTGAGGTCCTACTTGAAATCGATCAAACATGTGTTTACTCCCGAACACTAATCACTCGTGCCATTAGACAGAAATAAATATGGCGGGCGTGACTCCAAAGACGAACCCATTATCATTTTCATTGAATATCAGAAGGTATAACTAATTGCATCACTAATATTGTGTTAACGTCTCTTTAGCGACTTCGAGCAGCAACTCTCACCATTCCTCATACAAAACTCCTGCGATGAGGAACAGCAAGTCGCACCAGATGTGGGTTCCACGAGTCCGGAGACACAGGACGTCGTCATCCAGGATTCAAACGAGGAGACCAACAGTTCCACGGACCAAGTTGAAGATGACTTCGATATGTTGAACTTTGAAAAAAATGTCGTGCCTGCTTTCTTCAATAAGTGTACATTCCAAAACCCTGGTAAGTCTATCGTTAGTTCAGCTGCGTATCGTTATAATGTTTATTGACATACTTGTGACCTTGGTATATTTGTTGAGTTGTGGAATTATAGATACAATTGTAATGTCTAAAATTTTCCACGAAATCTCAATGTCTGAATGTCATTAGTTATACTAATGGATATTCCGAAAACTTCACCCTAAAATCCCTTGCGTTTTGTCGTTAAATTAATTGAAATCGCATTTTTGTAACCATATAAAGATAAGTAAGATAAAGTCTCGATATTCTCTCTCTTTCTCTTCAACGCTAGCGAGCTACATTTTAGGTCGCATTGCTTACCATCAGGCGAGATCGTGATCAATTCTGTGCCTATTAGAATGTAAAAAAATATTTTAATTGAAAATAATAGAGATTTTTTGGGTCTCGCGCATCGCACGTTTAAGTCACGATTTGGAAAATTCCGGAAGTTTCTTTTGTAGGTGGCAGCCCTAGCTGGCACGCTGGTTTTAGTGTGTTCCGTTATATTGCACTATTGATTTTTATAACATTACAGTCGGTTTAAAACGCCTCGCTGTATACAATGTTACGTAGTACCTGTTTTTCAACGTGACTCATAGAAATATCGATTGTTCTATAACACTTGAGCACACGGCAGTTCGCCTCCCAAATAAATTATTTATCTGGCAGGGAAGTCGTACAAATTTTGTTTAGCGAGTACGGACCGTATTGTACGTTTAAGTTATGATTTAGAAAATTCCGAAAAACATTTTGTAGGTGGCAACCCTAGTTTACACGCTTGTTTCGTGTGTTCCGTTATATCGCACTATCAATTTTTTATAACATTACGGTCGATTTAAAATGCAATAGCGTCACTGTACGATGTTACGTAATATGTCTTTCAGTGACTCATAGAAATATAGATTGTTCTATGACACTTGAATAAACTGCAGGTTGCCCTTCAAATTAATTATTTATCTGGAAAGGGACTTGTGAAAGTTTTATGTTTAGCAAGAGTGGATTAATGATGCAATTAATAGGCAATTGCGTGATAATAATTACGTTGTCATGGGTTACGTTGTATCCATAATGTTACCTAATTGTTCGATACTTAGATTTCAGGAGAAAAGTTAGAGCGCACGGAATAAGGGCACAGGAAGCAAAGAACAATAAAAATAGTTATTACTATATTGTTTTATATATTTATATTTTTCATATTAAAATACAATAGGACTATCTTTGCCGTCCTTAAGTTATAATACCGTTACATACTATAACCACTTCGAGATATGGCCAAAAAAAGGGTAATTTAAAAACTTAATAACTAGACATGTTTGATGCATCATAAATAGAGCATATACATTGTAGAGCACTTTCAAATAGTGAACATTTTTATTATTATTTTATAGAGGACGCAAACTTCAGAATGTCGAAATTTGGCTGGATGTTGGATAACGACAATTTAGCTTAAGGACGATATATCTATCCTTTTGTATTAATAACTACTTCTAATACGGTATTACTATTTTGAGCGATATTTTATAACTCACTCGTATTTTATTTACATTTACTTTGAGTTTAAATGTTGTATATTCTTTCTAAGTTTTTTCAATGGTCTAAGTTTACTTGTAAGGCGAACTCCAGACACGTAACAGAGCGTTTTGCTTAACCTGTTTTATTTATGCGAAATGCTTTATTATGTATAAAACCGGTCTTATGTAGTGGGTTCGATTACAGCCATTAGACATATGAATGATTTTGTCTGTTCTGGGTCTGGGTGTTTGTGTACATAATTCATTTGTACACTGACATGGCTTGCCAGTTGTCGACAAGTGTGAAATCTTTACTTATTTAACTTGTATATATAAATCGTTCACAGATTATAATTGACAGACAAAGCACAGCCTATATCGGTAGGTTTAAAAGGGTTGAAATAAGCAATTTTGCGGAGGTGTTCCTTATATAATATAAATCCATCCATCCACCGGTTTTTTGCGGTCCACTGCTGTACATAGGCCTCCCCAAGTCCTGTATCTTCTATATCCAGCTTCCCGCTGTCTTTTTCAAGTCACCTGTCACCTTGTCGAGAGAAAACTTTGCTTCTTTTGCCTAAACGAGATCGCCACTCGAGAACCTTTCTTTCCCAAACGGTTACCGGTCCTCCCAGCGATATGGTGATACAGTATTGATAAGCCACTAAGAAAGAATTCATGAAAATTCATCCCTTAGGGGGGTCACTGATGAAATGGGAATTCTCGGGGATCGGGGATTTCTATACAATTCAATAAAATTATTGTTCATCAGGTAAAGGCAGCAGAAAACGTCGTCTTTCCAGCACTCAAGTCCAGGTCGTCCAGCCCAAGGTCCAGAAGCCCTCCATTAAGCTACAAGCCACGAACGTTCAGAAGCCACAGTTAGTCGTCAAAGCGCAACCCCATAAACCTCTGAAACTGACTAATATACAAGTTATCAATCCCCAAACTAAAGTTTACTCTAAGCCGGTTGAGACGGTGGCACCACAGAGAAGAGTTATCCGGGTGGCGCCCATGGCTGGCAATCCCCGGTCAATATTGCTGCCAGTCACCATAAAGGATATGAAGGATTTGAAGTCGATCAAGATCATTAACGCTGCGGATCTGAAGAACGCGTCGAATATCAAAATCGCGGCGGCGAACTTCCTGTCGCAAAGCAAGATGCAAGATCTGAAGGTGGAAGCGCGGAATGATTACGAATACGAGTCCAACGAGCCCAATTGTGGTGAGTTACATAGATACACTTAATAATCGTTCTTAGATGACCATGCCGGTCTGACGCAGAGGGTTCCAGGTTCGATTCCCGGCCAAGCAGATATAAACGATGAATTTAGATATCTGTGCTGGGTTTGGGTGTGTGTGTGCTCATCTTTGTATGTGTCCCTGGTACCCATGACACAGGGAATCCTAGTTTGGGGCTATGAATGTAGAAGGCATTATTTATTATTTATCTCAGAATGAGAAATATTTAGGCCACCACGCTGACCAAGTGGTGTTTGGTAAACTTCACATGTTTTTGAGAACTTTATGGCAAACTCTTAGGTTTGTAGGTTTTCTTATATTTTTATTAACCGTTGAAGCGAGTGATCAGATCACAGATGCGTGTCCCGGATTTGAACCCCGTATCCCCAATGTAATCCTCACATATTATATTACTGACTTAGCTATCACAGTTTATTCTCATAATTCATTATTTGTCACTAAGTTTACATGGCATTTTAAATTCTCAGTAACAGAGCATTTGTGGTTAGTAGAACTCTCCTCCTAGACACTCCTTCTCGACCTAGGATTTTAACTATGAACGTTTATCTAATTACTAAAGTGTGCAGTTAACATTATGTGGTTTAAATCATCGTAATATAAAGATGGTGATTTGATAGGTGGTAGAACTATAGTACGCCCGGTAAAGTACAACCGCCTTTCTAATTCGCCGTCGAGCAATTCTTGTGATTCGGTTGGAGAGTTGCTAGGAACAGTTACAGCGAGGCGACCATCTTTGTCCTTACGAGTAATGATGCATCTAAGTACGACCACAGACAGAATGAGTTTTGGCCGAGCTTACATGTGGGTGTTCATGGGCCGCAGTGACCACTTATCATCAGGCGGGCGTGCTCGTTTGCTACTCGCACAGCATACAAAACAGTTTGCTGTCGTCAACTCAAGTCATTGGCTTTATTTGTGTCGCCATTAAAATTGGAGCCGTTCAATCAGTGCTGTCAATTGGTGCTGATTGTTGTATCGTAACTAATTCGGGGACTTCAGTCACCGACGGCCGGCCGATGACCTCACTTTTTGTTTGTACACGGTATATTGTTTTTGAAAAAGCAAAACGGAGGTGAACTAACGTAATCCGTTATTATGGTAATGTAACCGTAGCATGGTTGTTACTGAAATGTATATTAATAATGTGCCAGTGAGAGGGTAAAAATGACGAGTAAGGAAATGCCATTAAAAGATTTACTAATCGAAAATAGAGCCCTAATTTTGTTGTTTTGGAGTTGATTTTTTTTTTTGGAATTTCTGGAACACATTATATATAGTTATTAGCTAAATATAGAAGTATTATTATAGAAGAGCTGCTGAGTATAATAGTAATATACTTTGGAAAACTTTCATTCGAACTATGGTTTCATTAGAGTAAATTAAAGACGAGAAATACGTAAAATCTTAAATGTTACCTTGATACACCCCTGCAATCGCCATTAGCAGTATATTATATAAAGCTGCTTAGTAAAGCAGTAAGAAGTACACTTAAAAATACAATGATTTGATTCGAAGTATGATTTCATTACGATACATTAATGACGTTTGTACGTAAAATCTTATGTGTTACCTTAATATATATCCGCAAATGCCAAAAATGAATGAGAAGGGTTTAGCCTTAATCCATCCCGCTGGTAAAGTGCGTATGTAGGTATTTAGAGGTGGTAGAACTATAGTTCATCCGGGGAAGCACCACCGCCGCCCTCGTAATCTGCCGTGAAACAATTTTTGTTTCGGTTGGAGAGGTGTGGCTGGTGGGCACACTTACAGCGAGGTGAACATCTTAGTTCTTGGGAGTAGTGACGCAGCATTTATCTACGACCTCAGTCAGATCTTCAGTTTTGTTTGAGGTTCAATGTAGATAGATGTCCATGGGCTGCAGTGACCACTTCACATCAGGTGACCTGCGCGTTTGTTTGCTACTCTTCGAACAATAAAAAAATTATGAACTTCACACACCTTTTTACGGAGTACACTCAAACATAAACTCAGGACACTAATGGGTTGAGGCCTCCTCACGTTTTCCTTCGCCGTTAAAGCAAGTGAAAATATATTTCTAAAGACTCAAAAATAATGAGAAGCATATGTGGCATCGGCGCCGCTGCAGTCAGATCACAAAGCATTCTACCACCTTCGATCATTGCAGATGATTCTGGCAGCGAGCGCAGCGATGACGACGACTTGGACCACAAGGACACTCAACTGAACGACGGCAGGAACGGTTACCCGCGCCTGGTGTTGACCGCTGAAGAGAGGAGACTACTGGAGAAGGAGGGCATAACCCTCCCCACCAGCTATCCGCTGACCAAGCACGAGGAGAGGGAGCTGAAGAGAATCCGACGGAAGATCAGGAACAAGATCTCGGCACAGGACTCCAGGAAACGCAAGAAGGAGTACGTTGACGGACTGGAAGACAGGTGAGGATTGTCTCGAGCTTTTATGTTTACGAGCGGCGTGGAAGTAGTGACAGTTACGGGTTCGGCTCCTGGTATTTTCGACAGATTTTGTTTTAGTTTGTGTATGTGTGTTTGTTTGCGTGAATATCTGTTTTGTTTTAGTGAGAAAAGTAATAGACGATCATACAGGCCACCTGATATTAAGTGGTCAATGCAGCCCATGGTCATCAACATTTAACCTCAACCAGGACTAAAGTCCTATCTGAGGTCGATGCGTCACTACTCCTCAGAACTAAGATGGTATCTTTGCTGTAAGTGTGCCCGGTAACCGCACCTCTAACCGAAATACAAGAATTGCTTCACAGCGGATTGTGAGGGCGGCGTTGGTACTTCCCCGAACCAACTGTAGTTCTACCAGCTACGGTAAATTTGTAGGATTTCTTATATTTTTTTAACCGTTTAAGCGAGTGACCAGATCACAAGTGCGTGACCCGGATTTGAACTCCGTCTCCCCACTGTAATTTTCAAATATTATATTACTGACTTAGCTATCACAGTTTATTCTCATAATTCATTATTTGTCACTAAGTTAATATGGTATTTTAAGTTCTCAATAACAGAGCATTTGGCAGTGGTACTTCCGTGAACGAACTATAGTTCTACCACCTTTTAAAGATCGTTCATTTTATGGTTATGAGTGGCGTAAAAGTAGCGATAGTTACGGGGTCGGTTCCTGGGTTTGTCGGAAGATTTTTTTTAGTTTGTACGTGTGTGTTGGAGTGGATTTGTCAATAGTTGTTTTATGTGAGAAGAGCAGCCAACGAGCATGCGGCCCACGTGCGGGCATTGAGCACGCAGTTCCGAGTGACACTTCTAAGTGTATTAAAATTAAAACTAGCTCTCGTATTACGCGAGTGGTTAACTTTCACTGTCATAATTTTAATTTTTTGCATCTTATAGACAATGAATATAGAAAGTATATTGCATTACATCTGTGGCATTTTCGTTCGGCTTCTTAATTATATTTTTAAATCATGAATATACATCAGTTAAGTTCATTTATCTCGTTAGTAATCAAAAATTAAAATAATATTTTCATCTTAAAATGCTTGAAACGAATATTGTTACTTGAAGGCGTATATTATCATAATAAAAATGAGTTTAATGTCGGTATTTTTGTTTTTTAATTATTTTTAAGGATTTGATATAAAAATTGATATTATATACGATTTTGATATAAAAAATAGCGGTAGAATTTTAGTTCGACCGGTGACTTGTCACCGCCGCCCTCAGAATTCGCCGTGAAGCAATTCTTGTGTTTCGGCTGGAGGTACGGTTGTGGGACACTTACAACGAAGTGACCATCTTAGTCCTCAGGTCTAGTGACGCATCTACGTACGACCTTCGACAGAACTTCAGTTTTGTTTGTACGACGTGGGTATTCATGGGATGTATTGACCACTGGGTTTGACACTTAACATCAGATGGCCTGCACGTTCGTTTGCTATTCTTCGAACATAAAAAAAGTTATTACTCGACACCCCAGCCCCAGTAATACAGTGCCGGTGTGGAAGTGTATGAGTCATTCACTGTAATTGAGTTGCAAGGTGAGTTGGGAAGCGATGCAAGGCCGCGGCTGATATCGATCCGTTGCAGGGTGAAGCAGTGCACGGCGGAGAACCAGACGCTCATCAGGAGGATAAAAATACTGCAGTCGCAAAACCAATCGCTGTCGACGCAACTGAAGAGATTGCAGGTAACTTGGTTGTGTATATACGGGGTCAGTATGTGTGTACCAGGGTGTTAAAATATTGACGTTATTGACTTAAAAGTATAAGCAACTTGTCTCAAGAAAAAGGGTCATCCAAAATGACATCCTTTTACTTGCGTCTCGCTCACACATTATAGAAGAGCAGCAAGAGGCAATTAGAAATGCCCCCTTTTTTGATTACAGTCTATATTGAAACAGGTTATAATTACAAGAAAGGGTGATAGCTCAGCAGTTAAGAGTCTGTCATTTCACGCTGAGTGTCCGGGGTTCGTACCACGTACGCAGCTCTTATTTATAGAAGTTATGTGCGTATTAGAAACTAATTGTCACTTGCTTTAACGGTGAAGGAAAACATCGTGAGGAAACCTGCTTGCCTAAAAGTTCTCGAAGGTGTGTGCAGTCTACCAATCTGCACTTGACCAGCGTAGTGAACTATGCCCTGATGTTTTTTATTCTGAGACGAGACCAGTTCCCAGTAGTGGGACATAAATGGATTGTTCATCATGATGTTGGTAATTACAAGTAATATTAATACAAAAATATATGTAGACAATAAATGTAACAGAAAATTTTCAATATAAATGTTTGTGTTTGTGGAAAGTCATATTCTAGATAATCTTTACAATTGACATTAACAATACTCTGTTAAATTTAAGAAAATATTTAATAAATCAAGTTACATTTTTTTCTTGATTATGATATAAATTTTAGCAAATTACCACATCATTTTGTTGCTTAAGACATTTATTTTAGCTTTACAAAGATAGATAGGGACAAAGATAGACAATTAATTCATCATCATCGTCATCATCAACACATTAATGTCCCACTCCTGGACACGGGTCTCCTCAGAATGAGACCGATTAGGCCATAGTTTACCACGCTGGCCAAGTGCGGATCGATACACTTCACACATCTTCAAGAACTTCGCAAAGTACTCCCAGATGTGTAGACTTCCTCACGACGTTATCCTTCACCGTTAAAGCAAGTGATAATTAATTTCCAATACGCACACAACTTCAAAAATCAGAGCCACGAGGCTACTCGGGCATTACAATGTGTGTTGTCATTTTATTTCTGTTCGAGGTGGATACAATGAATACAAACATGAGACATACGACCAAAAGATGTCATAATTTGTGTAGATAAAGTAATGTGCTACATAGATACACTCGCGCCGCGGGGAGATACACTTCAGCGTAATTATAGCTGACGATAAGGGGGTTTCTGCCGCTGATTGTGTAATCTTATCGTTTATAAAAATAAGACGAAGTTCACTGTTGTTTATAACATTTGAACGGATGTAAAGCATCTCTGTATTGAGACTGTGATATTATTTATGTAATGTAATTTTATTTTTTATATGAGAAGAGAAGTGAGCTTTCAGGCCGATGTTAAGTGGTCACTGTCACCCACGGATGTGCACATTTAACCTCAAACAGGGCTGAAGTCCTATTTGGAGCCATATGTAGAAACGTTGCTACTCCTGACGACTAAGATGGTCACCTCGCTCATAAGCCTATCGGAACCACACTTATGCGACCGAAACTAAAATTGATTTATGGTTATAAATAAGGACGGCGGTGGTTGTTCGCCGGATGGGCTGTAGTTATATACATGTTTGTGTGTGTGTGTATGCGCGTGCGAGCGTATGTGTGTGTGTGTGTTAGTACTGCGATCTATAAATAAAGTAATTACACTGAAGTAGCTATACCTATTACGTATGTCGAATAAGAAATTTTAAAGGTGGTAGAATTTTTTTATTTGTCTATGGCGGCACTACCAACCGCACATATTTCTGCCTAAAGTCTATTCTGTGGTAAGTCAGACGGTAGATTCACTTTTTGGAGTCGTTCCAATTTAGTTTCCAGGAGTAGTAGCGCATTGGTGACAAATATTAGGTACCACGTTGTATATGGAGTTGGCTACAGATGCCCAACGCTGTCGAATACCCACACGCTTATATATATTAGATTGTAGTTCCACCTCTCAGTTAAATGAAATGTCACCTGTAATTTATTTTATTTTAGTTTTTTATAATTTAACTGCACCGTTGTATTGTAACGATTCATAGAATACAAGGATGTAGGATGTACGTTACGTTTAAGCCGTTTAGCTGCGGACACCTTTTTTTCTGGATAGAAATCTTCCAAAGATATCCGATCTCTTGGGAGATAGATCGGGTTGGTTATGTGGGATTTTTACCCACCAAATCCATGACGTTCGAGGTCATGTACAGTGATTTCGGATTCTGTAGCGAACGAAATGGTACCTCCCTTGCCTAGTGCTCTTCAGGGCAAGTAGGCTTCAAGCGGCCTCGTGGTTACCGAAAGCTGCCGTCCTCTCGGTGGTTGCGGTTAGAAAATAACCATTTCCCTCGTACGCAGAACGTGCTGACGGGCGTGACGTCATCGCCGAGCGGCAAAGCGACGCAGCCGGCCACGTGCCTGCTGGTGCTGCTGCTGTCGGTGGCGCTGGTGGCGCTGCCGTCGGTGCGCGACGAGATGCGGCCGCGCGCGCGGCCCGCGCCGCCGCCCGCCTCGCCCGCCGTCACGCGCGCGCTGCTCTCGGCCACCAACAGTGAGTCGTCGCCCACTGCCGCTACTGCTACTTACCGTTCCACCGCTAGGGGAACAATTAGGCCAGAGTGCACCACGCCGGCCGAGTGTGCATTGGTACACTTCACACATATCGGGGGACCGCCGCTACACATGGATTTTTCACTTTACACATATCTGATAACTTTATGACGATCAGAAGGCCTTAGTCTAATTAGCTGGCCAAATGTAGTTTAGTAGACAGGGATACCTTTGAGAACTTTATGAACTCTTAGGCGTTTAGGTCACCTCAGTAAGCTTTCCTTTACCGTTCACCAGGGGGCGTGCTCGTTTGTTACTCTTCAAATGTAACAAAAAATGTCATAAAATGTTTTCTCTCTCCTAGACAATTCACAAAAAATATTCAGTGAGCGTCAAGGTATTTCTCATTTAGTATTTTTTTTGCGTAGTTGCGTTGCATCAGGTGTGTTCTTAGTGCAATGTTGGAGGCGGTTCGGTAACGGCTGAGGAGGCGTTCCGCTGAAATTTTATGTTACACTGCATTTTTTTGCGTGGTCTTTTCATCTGAAATACATTAAGTGTAGACGTTATGAAACGAATAAAAAATGGATCGACATTGTGAGAAGCGCTCGAACTGGTTCGGGCGAAACTTTCGAAATTTATGTAACAAAAGTGCAGCTTATGTAACCGCGGGCGGGGGCCGCGTGGGCCACGCTTGCATAAATGAAAGTTAATTGTTCATTCGAGTATGACTCGTTTGTCAATCGAACGATTCTAACCGCGCTTCAATATTGATGGCTCATCTCGCGGAGCGACGGAATGCGTCCGCACTCGTGTTATGAATGCGATAGTAATTCTGCCCGTTTGTTACGTTTTTACGCCTGAACTGCTGAGCCGATTTCGACAAAATTTGTTAACACTTTGACTGCGGTAAACGCACCTGTCGTGTTTTACTGTCCGCGCCATCCGTGCGGCCCGCACACATACGGTGCGTGCCGCCATACAAATTACACGCCTATCGTGTTGCGCGCCGCACAGGCGGATTATTTAGTTTATTAGCCGCCGCAGGTAAAGTGTTAACGACATAGCTCGCATCCCGAGGAAAGTCATAGGTCACTTTTATTTTCCAAAATAAATAGTTATTTTTGCATTTATAATATTGGCGTGGATAGAGATTTGAGTTCATAAGATTGCTTTAATAGATAGACCTATAGCTGGTACGAGGAAGTGCCACCGCCGCGCTTATAATCCGCCGTGAAGCAGTTCTTGCGTTTTGATTGGAGAGGTGCGGCTGCCCGGTGCACTTACAGCGAGGCACCTGACCACGACAACGATGCACTTACAATCTTAGTCTCCAGGAGTAGTAGCGCTTCTATGGACGACCTCAATCCTGTTTGAGGATATATATGGGTGTCCATGGGCGTTAGTGACCTTAATATCAGGTGGCCTGTACGTTTTTGCTACTCTTCTCACACATAAAAAACACGTCGATGATGTAGGTACAGGTACTCATGAGCTGGCTGCGCTGAATGCAGTAGGAGGTAGCTATGTGATGTGCTCGTGTGTGTGTGTGTGTGTGTGTGTGTGTGTGTGTGTGTGTGTGTGTGTGTGTGTGTGTGTGTGTGTGTGTATCTAATGTTCCAATCTCTTAAAACCAAACCGGACAAAGTCGCCGGTGTACCTAGTATTGTATACAGCAAACTGGCACTATCGAGTCACATCGACCCATTAAAGTCCCACTGCTGTGCACAAGTCTCCTCTCAGAATGAGAAGGATTAGGCCATAGTCCACCACGCTGGCCAAGTGCGGATTGATGGACTTCACACATTTTCGGGAACTTTGCAAGGTACTCTCAGATGTGTGGGGTTTTCCTCACGATGTGTTCCTTCACAGTTAAAGCAAGTGATAATTAATTTCTAATACGCACATAACTTCGAAAAATTAGAGGTGCGTGCGGGG
>DWKL01000445.1:0-18961 GCA_018249415.1 Phareas burnsi | reverse complement strand
CTCCAACCGAAACAACAATTGCTTCACGGCGGATTATGAGGGTGGCGGTGGTACTTCCCCAGACGAACGATTGTTCTCTCACCTATTTAAATTTGTAACAATAAAGAATATCTATAACACATTAATGAACCATAGGTAAGTAGAGGTACCTATCTAACATTGTTAGTTCGTCCACAAAATCGTACGTCTAATAGATAATAGAACCATAGATTTCGAATTTTTTCACTTTGTTCAATAGATCTACGCAGTCTAGGAGCGAGAAGTCCTAATCTTTGGTCGCGTCTTTTATGTGACACTATTTATCTTGCACATTCTAAATATGTATGTAGTACCATAGTTCGTCCGGGGAACCAAAGCCACCCTTATAATCGGGAAGCAACTCTTATATTTGGTTGGAGATGTTGTTATCAGGTAGACGTACAGCGAATCGACCATATTGGTTCTCAGGAGTAGCATAGGACGTAAGAGTAATTTAGGGAATACTTCAGTCTTGTTTGAGGTTAGATCTGGATGTCGGTGGGCTGCCGTGACCACTTAACATCATGTGGCCTGCCTGCTCGTTTGCTACTCATTTCACAAAAAAAAACTCAAACGAAAATGACAGTTTATAATGTCAATATAGTAGTCAATTTGTGAATGTTGTCATTAGTATCTGTCAATTTGAACATAAGCGGACATTTTTGAATATTAGCGGACTATTATCTTCTTTAACATGTGTCTGCTTTTTTTAAGATAACAATTTTGACATAATTAATTTCTGATCAAGTGCGACTATAAGAAAAATATATGAAAATTAAAAAAATTAACATCTTTTTGTACATGATTCGATTTATTTTCCTATTAGTATTATCTATTTGTATGGGAAGATGAAGTTATTTAAATACAATAAAAACGATTATCCAGTGTCCAGGACGTTAGATTATCTAGTAAGTATTTATAATGAGTATATCCGTGACAAGCAAATCTAAATAGTTATACTTACATAGTTAGGTATATGTACATATGTCACCTTTTCACAAATAATCAATACCTAAGTAGATGGACATCTACTGATCTATATTATATCGTAGATTAAGAGTTCAGTAACGGAATTATTTGTATTAAAAAATTAACTCGTTTCCAATTAGATATACATTCGTTTCTTACGTTAGTACGTACCTACTTTAGAAAATAATTATTAATAAGATCACAAGTTATCGATTTTATTGATACTAAAATGTAATTTTAATAAATTGACTGAATTGGGGAGGTATGAACGTACGCTCATTATCTGCTGTTCTTGCCGACGATAGAATGCTGCATGCGTTGCTCACGCCGGCGCATCGTGGAATACCTACTTACATTTTGATCTTATCGTAGCTTGTTACTCTACAAAGTCACACTCTGCTTTTTTTAGCTATGAAATGTTTTTTTCTAAATATCTCCAATCCCTAAACGTACGATCACGTCATTTTCTATTTTTATTTAAGTCTCCTGAGCGGCTGTGTACATAGCAACCTATACTCTGTAATTTTTAAAGCAACACATTTACAGTGATCCCAATCTCTTTGTCCCTTTATGTTATATGACATTCTGACATAAACTGCTAAACATACGTACATATACTCTAGAATTTCCAATTGCCCAGACCAGGGACCAACTTATGTAATATGCAATGATCTCTTCCCGACCCAAACGGCGTCCATCAAACATCTAAATCACGTAAGATTTTTTAATTGTTATTGTCATTATATCTTCTTCCATCAACCCACTAGCCATTGGAAGTAAGCTGGATAAATTAATTTCTGGAAATCCATTATGCCGTAATCGCCAAGCTTTTTTGCAAGTGTTGGTAATCAGTGATTGAATAACGTCGTAGATTCACTAATCCTATCGCATCCAAGGGAAGAATATCATTCTATGCCCAAGATATCTATGAGGCCAACACATATAGCTGCATATTCCTGTTTATATTTACTTATAATAACTAGATTCTTAATAATAATTTATGATCTACAATATGCACTTACCATCCCCATTTATGAAATGCAACTTTATATTTAAAAATACTAAAAAATCAAATCAGTAATTATAACTAATTACAGGTAACGTAATAGGTTTATCTACTTAAATATGACGAAGAACAAGTTGGGTAACCGTTAATACTTAAATAGCCCGTTTTATCAGATTACTTGTACAATGCGTTATCATTATCATTTCACACCATCGTTTCATTGAGGCGGTGCGTGATGGGTGTGCGCCTCACGTGCGACACTCGTTCCTCTAGATACGCACTCGTAGATAATTATATAATCTATTAATTTATATACTTACTAATATTTAAAGTAGACTCCAAATCCTGGGCGTACACTTTTGTTTTATCAGTTATATGTGTATTAAAAAAATGTTATCGCTTTAAGTGTCACGCAAAACCTCGTAAAGATATCGTCATGCCCAAAAGTTCTCTGTAAGTTCAGGTATGGGAAATCTACTAATCCACGCTTAGCCAGCATGGCAGACTATGGTCTAAGGCTTCTTATTCCGAACGGAGCCCTGTGCCCAGCTGGGCGACAGTAATGGGTTGACGATAAATATTATAAAGTGGAGGAGGTGGTAGTACGTAGTTCGATTCCGGAGTCATCACCGCTGCGCCTATTTCTACCTTATACCAGCAGTACTAAACGCTGCTATTCCGGTTTGAAGGGTGTGATAAGGGAAAAACAATGACTCGAAATAGTTCCAAACTAGACCTTATGGGTGTCAACGTTTCAAATGCCGATGTTAGATAAGACTTCAATACTGTTTGGTGGTGACTACATATGACGTTGGACGCTTAAGACCTTCTTCTGCGTAATAAACATAAACGAGAAAAAAATACTTAGACTATTTAGATAATTTAAAGTTAGATTAAACTACTTCGCAATCCGCGACCAACATGTATAATGGTATATATCTTGCCAAGACATGCAATGCGCACTGCCCTCCCTTCCACACAGGACATATGCACAAGCAGAAAACAATAACAGAAATATACACCACCATACATACCATCACGAAATCGTGTTTCGCACCAAAACGGAGCATCATCAGGGCAAGTTGACTCTACGACGGTTAATCGCCAAGACCAGTTCATCGATCATACACGTTGGTCACGGATTGTTGCGAAGTAATTTTTTTCTAATTTTATAGCATGTATTTCCGCAAAATACCGCCTGATACTATTAACTATTTAGATATTGTATTGTGCAAGCACTCGATCCACTTGATAACCACTCCAGCTCGTGGATATTTGTCACCGGTCCCAGTCAGATCGCAGCCGAAGGTGAAACAGGTTTTATCTAAGTTTTAACGTTATCATACACCTAAGTACAACAAGGACACAGCAGCGCAAAAGCGAACTGCCGACACAGAAAGCCACCTGGCGATAGTACCACCGGCGTTTAGCAGAAGAATAATATGCACATATAATTACAATTTATTGTTCCTGTGTCATCATCATCATCAACAACCCATCAATGCGTTGAGACCATCAATGAAACCCGTTCCCAGCAGTGGGATGCTGGAAATGGGTCTCATTGATAGTCTTAATATAATAGCAGAAGATTAATATGCATATATAATTATTGATAATTTATTGTTCCTGTGTTATAATCATCATCAACAACCCATCAATACTTTGAGACCATCAAAGAGAACCGTTGCCAGCAGTGGGATGCTGGGAATGGGTCTCCATTCAGAACAAGAAGGTTTAGATCATAGTCCACCACACTGGCCAAATACAGGTTGGTAGACTTAACACACCTTCAAGAATATGTACAAAGAACTCTCGAGTAGGTTTTCTTACGATGCTTTCCTGCACCATTTAATTAAGCAAGTGCTAATTATTATCTATTAGGCACATAATTTTAAAAATTCGAGGTGCGTGGGGGATTCGAACCCCGGATCCCTAGTTTGAGAGGCCGGAATCCTAACCACTAGACTATAACTGCTTGTCTTATGGTTGTTGATGTTAAATAGGCTTCTATTTTTTATTAATTACCAATTCTAGTTAATGATTGCTGTATATATCTTAAGTTCCTGATTTCATTAGGTGCATCCGTCCATTTCATATTAACAGGTCCCATGACTTAAAATCTCTAGGTTTTACAACAAGAAATAAAACAGTACCATTTGCCTAAATGCTACAGGTATTTTTATAGGTACCTAAATTATTTTTTCTCTAATAGTCTTCACTTTGTATCTATAATAAGGATATTAGCATTAGATAGATTCGAGTGACACTTATATTGAAATTAATTTTACTATTACCTACACATTGTAGATATACTTAAGTATGTTTGTAAATCGGTAACCGCTTTGCCACGAAACATTTTGAGGCATATTAAAGGCATTGCATCGCCGTTCTATTCCGAACGCAATGGCACATGCAAACTATTAGCCTCCGATAGAAATGCCGTAGCAGAATGTCCAGGCCGAACGTTTGAGCGAATTAAACAAATATTCTCTACTATGGCACAAGGCTGCGAGCGGCATCTCCCACAATTTAAACTAGCAAACAATCAATCGAACCGTTATGGAGCTCTTCGTGTGTTTTGAATGCGTTCGATTCAGCCGAGTCCAATATGCCGACGTAAGGAACTAACGATTTATTAGTGAAGCCATTTGATCAGATTGGTTATGAACACGTAATATGGATATTTTTATAAAATTATATATTGTTATCGTTATTTGCATCCATTATAAATAAGTTTGGAATCTCCTATGGCAGGATGAAAATTTATCCTAAGTTCTCTATGACCGGAGCCGGAGACAAGAACCTGAAAACCTAGTACATACTGAGAAGAATGTATAAAAGGGAATGAAATCAAATACTGTTTGACTATCCGCGTGGCGCAGAGGTAACCATACAGGTCTAAATGCAAAAGGTCCCGAGTCTGATTTCCAACCAGGCTAACATCTTTTTTTTTCTTTAGGTTTCAAGAGTAGCAAACGAGCGTGCAGGGCACCTGATGTTATATAGTCGCTGCAGCCTATGGACACACATCTAAGCTCGAACAGGATTAAAGCCCTATATGACGTCGTACGTAAATGCATCACCCTCCTGAGCAGTAAGACGGTCGCCTTGCTTGTAAGTGTACCCGACAACCATACCTCTCCAACCGAAACGCAAGGATTGTTTCACGACGGATTACGACGGCAGCATCATTATCCAAAGACGAATTTAGATTCCTGTTCTGAGTCTGGATGTTTATACACTCGTCGTATGTGTCCATGGCACTCACATCACAGGGACTCCTAGTATGGGTTAACAGTGTAGAAAGCGTTAATCATTTACGCTACTTGTATTATCGATTACACATTTTTTTCCGCTCTCAGTACAAACGCAACGCCATCCTCTAAGGGCAAGTGAGTCAACCTTTATCTTCCTCGACCTAAATTGAATTCTGTAAAATCTTAACTAACACAAATTCCTCAATTATTTGTAACTAAGAGTACAAGGAATAGATAAAATAAAACACATGTCTCTTAAATATAGAATAAGTATATTGAATAATTAAATAATGTTACTTCAAATATTTTGCCAAAAAAGACTTATGTGTAATCGTAAAAGTAATAATAAAAATGATCTAGAGGTCAAAATATTTCGAGTTTGAGTAGAAACGTACATTTTATAGTAGAGGGGAGATATTGCAAGAAGGTGAACACCGAATGCAGTAAAACGCACACGTTGTGGATTGACATGCAACCGCAAGCTAATTGTCAACGAAACTTGTCATAACAAAGTGTTCAGTCCCTAACGTGGATACTGTTGTTTTTGCATGAGAAGCGACAACATGAATAGAGTAGACACGGTCAAACCAGAAATCGTGCAACACAGTCTATCAATTTACTAATAATAATAATATTTAATTTTTATAATTACAACCATTTGCGACAACGGAGCTAAATGTCTAGTGCTATTTATTTTAAATATTATATATAAAATGTATGGGCACACTACATATATACAGGATGTCATTAAACAATGCATTCAATGAGAACTAATATTATGACATCGCAAATCAAAAACACAAAACGGTGAGACGATTGTTTATAGACATCCTGGCTGTTCGATTTACATTCGACTATTTCTCAAGAAATTCTTGTCAGTCTTACGTCCTGCAAGAATGAACATGGTTGCCAGTTTTCGAGGCACATCAGTTTTGACGAAGATAATTCCAAATTAAATATAACTTTTAAACCAATTGGGTAAATATCGCTCTAATGCAACAATTTTATGTTAACAATTTTGATACAATGCAATGTATTAAATTATGTTAAGGTTAATTTTATCTGTAGCCCAATATCATATTTGAACAACAATAACACTATTCACAAATGATCTATAAAGATTTGGAAACAAACCGAAGACAAATGCGACAGCAAACAGATCCATTCACTGTAACTCCGTGTGTGTTGCAAATGAGAAAATATGCGATATGACCGACAAAATATTATCATATAAATGTATTACGTACGCTAATAGGTAGCCATTCAAACTCTGTAATGGTTACATATTTTAATAGGCGGAGACACCACACTTACAAAGTGTATAATTAAACTACAAATCCAGATGTATAAAATAATTATGCATCGTCGATTTAGAACTAAAGACTTGCTATACTGTTATCATCAATACTTTGACTGGTTGTGATGTGACGTAGATACCGAAATACAAATACCATGAACATTGCAGGGCTGACAATCTAATCCGACACTTAAATATATTAAGTAACTAGACACGTCGCATTAAACTAAAACGTCTATGGAGAGCATTATGTAAGAGGACGTAGGTCAACGTAGAGAAGACATACGAACGACGCCGTGACGAATAAAGGGAGAGACGGGGTAAGCTATTTCTCTATTCAATTTAGGCACTCCTGGCATTTGCGCCTTCCAAAAATCCTAATATGAAACTTGATAGAAATTACTAACAGACATAAACTAAGCTGTATGTCCAGTCCACATAAAATTCATATGACAGTGGCATCTAAAATTGTGATTATTAAAATTATGCACAAAACGACGACGTATACACTGCGACTCGTGCTCCACTGCTGGGCCGCGTTCAGAGCCTGCTGTCTTATTGCAACTTCCCTCTGAATGCAATTCAGAAGCTTCGTGAGAACATTGAGATCTCTCACTCGGACCGATACTGACAACCGCAAAGCTAAAGGTAACATTTGTCAACGTCAAACATTATGATGATTATGATGAGAAACACAAATAGAATAGATTATTAGATTCGCATTTTTTTTTAATATTTAAATATAATATTACTTCCACATAGCGACAAATAAAATTCTAAAAAACCAGCTCATTAACCAATGCGAGCTCTGAACGCAACCTAGCCGATGCGCACGGTACACGTGTAGACATCGAATAGAAAATTCAACTGATATGTGACAGCAATCTGCAAATTAAGAACCACAACATCTCACACATCGCGTTCCCGTCCAATACATGGCGAGTAACACCTATATCATGCATTAAACGACTAATTAAAATATGCTCCGTACTAACGTCTTATATTACGAAACTAACGATATATTTTATTTTCTTTTTATCATTAAATATGTTTTAAAGTGTAAAAATAGTTCTTTGAGACAAAACGTCAAAGCACTCCTTGAACGAGTCTTCGGGAGAGGACACATTGCCTCCGACGAAACTATAGATACCAGAAAAGGTTAATAATGCCCAACGAGCATAATATAATTAATTAATTCTGTAACTTTCAAATGTAAATATACAAGTACGCAATTATTTTCGTGACGTCTAATAGGAAGATACTGCAAAACAAACACTATATTATACAGATTCGCAAAATAAACATGGACGGCAAGTCAATATGACAAAATAATTTGATTTCAAGAACGGCTTAAACTCTTCCACATATTATTAGTTCTAAAATCTGCATGCTAAACGATAGTCGAGTGTAGAGTTTCTAGAATACTTAATTTTAACGTACGAAGATATCTTAAACGCATATCCAGTTTACCTGGCGTCCAAAGCTATTGTTTTTTCTCTAAACAGGTAGCTATTGTAACTCAAAGTGCATTATTAACGTATCGGTAACAAAGAAACTGTTGTGCTGAATGTACAACTTCTAAACTATAATCATAATATTAATCGAGAAACACTATAAAGAGTTCGCGGATAAGTTCCCTTTATTCGAACGAAGACCTAAATTGAGTATCCCCAGAGCTGTTGCCCGATGATTAGAAACGTCAATTTATACTAACTAGCATTCTAAAAATTTACTAACTACTGAATGTTGAAAACATTCACACTTTTAATGAATGCACATAAACATCTACTTAATAAGATATTGAACTAAAACTACGCGACGGCTGGCAACAAATTTATCACTCCAATGTTAGATTTTATCGTTCTACTTACGAACGCGGTGTTCCGACCTCGGCGCTAACACATCTAGGAAGTTTTGATGACACTACACCCCGATACACGCAAGGACTGATACATTATCTTTATTATTGAAAAGCTTGACTTACCGTGTTTTTCAGGATAAGCAAACTATAGTCGTTTCGATTGGCCAATGTGTCTCATGAGTTCAGACCGATCTTAGCGCGGTCACGATGCGACTGAAAACAATTTCGTCAACAATGTCAATATGGAGCTGCCAATTTTTCACGAATGTCACCCCGTATTATGTATGATTATGCTTAAACGGCTATATCGGGAGCCAGGTGATTTTTTGGGGAGAGTGAATTAAGATTTAGTTACTGAAACATATTTATGAAACTCGACATAACTCGGGACGACCAAACTTAGAAGTGAGGGACAGTTTTTGTTTCGGAAACCGATCATATTTTTCCTTATGTCGAAAGGCAGCCGCGGCATCGTGATACGCCACGGGCCGCCACCACATAGGTGGGCTGATAACTTGAAGGGGTCAGGGGAAAACGTTGAATCCATGAGTAGAACGACAGGTTGGAGCTGCGCGATTGGGTGTAGCTGTGTTCAGAGGGCAACCTCAAACTTCAAAGGGCTGATGGATGGAGATTATATTATTTATAGATTATATTGACAATGTACAGTTTACACATTCGATCTTGCTATTCACAATTGTTGAACTTTGTGAAATGTCATTTTGACAGATACTGTGACAGATTCATCAACTAGCACATGGAGTGAATGCAACGTCTACAAATGTCTGCGCCACCCATGTCATTGCATCTTAAACAGAATCTCCATCGCAACTGCATACAAGGTGCCTCTTAGGAAGATCTGGCATAAACGCGAAATCTGTCATACTATTCCATAAAATATGCGTCAGTCAATTCATCCATCAAACAAATTGCATTATATATGCTCACGAAATCTTTAATAATAACATCTGATACAACTCCAGTATACAACTAAGTTATCAAGAAAAGTTTTTTTTGCCACGGATACATCCATGCATTTCCAATATTATTACAAGTAATCTATATAACATTAATAATCACGAAATACGTTTAAAGGCTAATGAATAGATATAACTTAGTAACGACTCAATAAAGCACTTTAAAGAGTATATATTTTACGTAACCATTTTGTGTTATTTATATACGTACTCAATACAACATAAATAATAAATTTTACAGTTATGCATGTCGGGATTTCAGAATCATAGAATTAATGGACAGTCACTAAACTCGCATTAAATATTGTCGAGCTTTAAGTACCTCCAGTCGTAACGAGTAATTTTGCTTTTTCTTAGACACGTGTGCTTAATATACGGTGATATTACCATCGAGGTAGTTAATTTCATATCAAATCTCAAATAGAAGTCGCGGATGTAAGTACTTGCTAGCACTTCATTTTCTTCGTAATTTTGAATAGATTTCTGAATAATATTCTTTAAAGTAACAGAAAATTGACAGTTCTTAATAATGTAATTTAACAGTAATTATGGACGCACTTCACTATTTCCACATACAAATTTGAATTTAAATAATTCCGATGCTTATATATATATAGATAATATGTATAAACACGAGAACTTAATTTGAATTCCCCAAGGATTGTTTGTATACATAACATCAGAATAAAGTATACTCCACCTACGCTAATATTAAATGTGATAAGGTAGCCAGATATCCCAAAACTACATCATATGTTGCCGAATGTTATGTAATAATAATAGTCATAACATCAAAAATATTTAACGAATAAATTGTATAGCCGTTAAAAATTACTTTAGTGTAAAATGATATTATAATATTGCTTTAGTTTGCGGAAGATCAAATACGTCTTCAAGTATCTAAGTCTACGCTTTCGTGCAATACACAAGAACTGGCGACACCAAATCTTGCTATATACTATCAGGGGTAAGACAACACATTGGAATGAAATCAATTTATTGCCAGCGCTTACTTCCTATTTATTATAATATAATTATCTCCCAAGGCTCTCAAGACGCTACTTTGCTTTATAATATAATATTATATAATAATATAAACTTGTAAATAAAGTTACTATAATAATCGAACTCACCTCTACGTTTCGCAAAATTCTTATACATAAACATTCATGAAACTGCAAATTTCGACAAGAGAATATCAAAAATAGTGTATCGACGGTCATCACCTACAATCTGTTTAATAAATCTGTAGTCTAATGACACTACTTAGGTCACTCGAAACATCGTAGCCAATCAGCTCAATGTAATATGGACTATTGTTATAAATTTTGAATTCTTATCTTTTTAGTGAATTTTGAGTTTTTATACGCGGCGCACATGCTACAATATATAACTTTTTAGGGAGACTGCGGTGCATATAAAAACAGTCGTAAGTCAACAAATGGTGTGTCATTTCCAACTACAGCAAGTGACGTGCGTGCAACAACCGTTCGCGCGCGGCGCCCGGCCCGCCGGCCGACGACGCGCCATGTACACGTCCCCTCCAACGTAGCGCTTACCAAATTAATATTTCCCGGCATGTAATTTGAGCATTGGAATACAATGAAGTATTAAAAAAATGTGCACATAACTTTACACTATCCAACAGACAAATCAAATTCATAAAACGTGTTCAAAATTTTTTAGCATACTTAAAACTGTTTTTTTTATATTCCAACATACCCGAATTAGTCGACGTATCCTAAAGAAATTTACCTAAAAAATAATTTCGTGCAATCTAGGAGGCGTTGCCGCCATTAGGCCTATTCTTTTGTACATAATATTCCCAAACATTTATTTCACTTCATTGAACAATAATAATGTTTACAAATTACATACCGGGATCTATACGTAACCAACTCCAACACCGTTCAAAAGTACCGTCTCGACCGTAACACTACCCCGCAAACACTACGACTAATAAACGAAAAATTGAAACATACCGATAAACACGAATGTGCGAGAGGCGAACGCAATGAGCGGTCCAAAATTGATTCCTAACGCTTACTCACAAATATGCGACGGAGATCTTTTAAATAATTCGCTAGTGGACAATGATTTAAAATGTACTGAGTAAAGTTTAGTGAACAACTGCAATCATATGATTGTAAAACGTAGGTACTGAAAGTGTAAGTGTTGAAACTACATATAACTAAAATGTTAAAATATCTTTAAAATAAGCAATCGACTTATGATGGAAGAATGGGGATTTCAATTTAACATTCATCTGATCCTATCTCAACAGTTGTCCACTAAACGCAAAATATTAACTAAAAATAAACAAAAAAAAAATGTTAATCAAACCGAACCAAAACATCCACTTCACGGGTACCATCAGTCAACGAAGAATAGAGTTTGGGAGTATTCGAACCGGATTCGGTAACTGATTAACATTTTAAAATTATCATTTAACACCTCTTGTGAACTTTTATATTAAAATCGCACGAGATCGTTATCCAAGAGGTGCTAAAATCATCCTCTTACGCTACTACCGTCCGGTGACATCGGTCGTGCGGGAGTAAATGCGGATGGGAACGCTTACTCCGCCGGGAGTGCGCTTGGCTCGGTGGAAATATCCATGGATCTCGACGGATACGACGAAAAGGGGAGCCCCCTTGCTCGGCTCTTTCCGCCTGTTTTATAACCACCGCGTTGATGTAGACCATTAAGGGAGTAATAAAATAGAATCCTAATAAATAATACAATTATTCATCCGTAAACCGTATGGCTTAGAATAGAATCACTACTTATCATGAATGACATAAAAGGAGACAAGAGATTAAATACAGGAAAGACACAGCAGCGTCTTACAGCGATGTTATTTATCTACTGCGGTCACCAATATAGATGGACAACTCTGGTAAATCCGGCAAAATAACCCTTTTCCAGGAGAGAAGCTTTCGTCCAACAATGGACTTAAGCCCCGAAGGATGGACACGTTGATTGATTTGGATAAGCTCGCCATATAACAGGGCCAATAGTATTTGCAGGCGCGACTTCACAAGACCTACTTGTTTGATAACATACTAAAACATGTATGTATGACTCGTGTTAGAGGTCATACATACATATTTTAGTATATTTCATCTATTTCAATCTATTTCGTTACTGTCCATAGGGCATAAGAATTTATCTTTACGATTTAAAAAGGCCTTTTACATTACACATCAGTCTTCATTTTGACCCGTATTTTTTAAGTATTTTATAAGATGTCTGTGGCGCTCACGGGCCGTTTTCGATATTTTTCTATACGAAAGAGTATAATCCCAAATACATATTTACAAATATCGTAAAGATCTGATAGTTTTAATATGGGTAACCTCGTCCTCTATTGTAACTTTCTGTTATTTTTAAATATCTAAAATATTATTATACCATTTATTTTTGCTTTTAACAAAAAAAGGTCTTCTCTTATTAGTAATCTTCTTTTGTCTTTTTTGGATGTTTTAAACGTTATAAGTTTCAGCAGTCGTTAAGTGGACCGTCTAAGATTTCTATCGTTTCAGTCCATAGATATTTCACAGGACGCGCCCGCACGACCGTCGCCACCGCTCAGTCACGAGAAAAGAAAACTAAATGAGCTACAGTATTGAAGCCTCACTGGTACACCAATGATAGTTCCTCAAAACCATTTGACTAGTTATACAGAGTTGTGTTACTGGTAATAAAATACCCGATAGCAGTAGAAATCGAAAAAAATATGAAATACTATTTGTGCAATACTCTAATCCGATACGAGACACGACTAAGCTAGCAAACGTAACTGTCATCTCGGCTCAGTCTAATGCAATTGATGATTTTAACGCTTACAGATAGAACAGTCCGTAAAACTTCGACTCGTACATTTTGTTTCTCATACATTATTCGTCCGTCTGTTACACTGAACAACATAATACTCCTAAAAGTGAAATGTTGCTAAACTCCTCCGTATGTCGAACGTCCCTGTTGCATATCTTATCTGTCGTCTTACAATATAACTCTGATTACAACCAAATCTCAGACTATTTTATGCACAACCTTTACATGAGCTTCATTTAACATTCCGTGGATATTATTGACACAAAATAATATAATAAAATAATAGTCGAATGATATTATTAATACATAAATAGAGACCGAATTTTCAAATCATAGGAAAAAAAAAGTATATCAGTTAACAAGCTTTTAAATCGTTCACAAATTCTGACACTTCTTTGAGAGCTTTTAAACACAATACTAATAATATAAAACTAATAAATATTACCAGGAGTTAGCAACATTTGTTTCTTGATCGTGATTCTGTTCGTTCGCTATTACTGAGATCGATTACCTCTAATCGAGTTACACACTATTACTAAATAGAGTTATCCTTCGTAATCTGGATCCGTGCAATTGCGTTGTATTATTTATAATTCAAGCGTGGGTCGAATCAATTACACGTCGTGGAATAATGACATGATACGTCCAAGCAAAGGCTGAGCTACTGATGCCCGTCCCAGCGAGTACAAGCCTCTCACAGTACGGTCCAGCCGAGCACATAACCTAATGTGAAAGTTTGAAATTTACTTCACTAGGAACGACTATTCAGACGGCTAAAATCGAACAAGCTTAGGGCGGATAACTATCCCAACGTCCAGCGGCCGCGTCGGGTGGTGAGGGGGGAGAGACAGGGGGGAGCTTAAATTATAAATAACACACGGTGTGGGAGAGTTAGAGAGGGTGCTGGTACAAGAACCGGTAGCGCGGCGATCGCCGGAGTTGTGACAGTTTGCGCGCGGGGCCCCGCACTATACAAACTATCGGCTGCCGCCGTCATTTGCCATTGGTCTGCAGCGCCGCGTTCAGCTGCGTCCACAGATCCTTCTTGCACGACTTCGACCTGCAATTTTGACATTGATAGAATCACGAAATATAAGAAGGCTAGAAATGTTATCGTGCGTCACTTCTTCCTCGACTGTTGTCGCTACTATATCCTCGAGCCCGCTTTCAAACAGAATTTTGCATTTACCCAAACGAAAAGTTACGCACAACAATAGAAGTGCATACAAGAAACACTGTAACATGATTAGTACTAACACATTCACCAATGCGTGTCTATCCGTACGTTATACCAAACATATTATGCTAAAGCTGGCATAACATGCTAAATTAAACTGAGCCTGTAAACTATTCCTCTTTCGCACTTTTATAGTCCTATATTGTTCTGCGGGTATAATTCTGATTTTCACCTGTGGCAGCATTGCGCCACCACCCTTTTCTGCTTTAGCAGCAATGAGACACTACTGTATGCTGGTTTCACAGGTGTGGTAGATCAGATTCATTTTTTCGATTTCTTAGAAGTTCACATTAGTCCTTAGGAGTAGCAATGCGTATTGACCTATTCTATTATGGAAATGGTTAAGATATATCTAAAGAAGGTTGTTTGCTATTTCCATTGGATGAAAAAAAATTATAACTGGACGTATATTCAAGGATCATAAAGTCTGGCGCGAAATATACCTGCGCAGAGAAGCGAGCCACTCCTTGAACTGAGTGTTGCCGTCCGCTGTGAGTTGGAAGGCCAGTCGCGCGGACAGCACAATCCCAACAAATTCTTCATATTCCACCGTCGTCAGGTGATACAATTTCTGATGTATACACTGGATGAACCTGGGAACAATTGTTTAATTTATAGGAAGTCCATGTAGCAATGCATAGGCAATTTCATTGCAATACATATGTGCCCTAATGCGAACGTGCGAAATCATAAAAAGGATACATCGATCGGAATTGCAAGTTATATTGACGTATTTTTGAAAAATACCGCGTGACAATTAAGTATATCGATTACAAATAATAATTAATGGAGGGCGACAATTTTCTACGTTAATATAAAAAATATAACTCACATCTGTTGACACTTGTGCACAAGCGGCGATAGTGTGCCCCTCAAGTGCTGCATGACGAGATGGTGGGGACCGCCGCGGGCGAGCCAGTGCGCGGACTCCACGCACAACTCATACAGCACAAAGGGCGACATCACCGAGTTGACGGCGCAAACGCAAAACTGGTGCAAATACTGCGCGCCCAAACGTTTCGATATGCGCAGCAGCCACTTTACATGTTCTCCGTATGGTGGGTTTCTGTCATGAAAATCAACGAGAACTTTATTTTTTGGGATAGCCAAATAGCTTCTATTGATTTATTCTCTAAATTGCACTAATAAATAACGGTCCTAGGTCCATGCACGACAAAAAATAATCAAATAAATATTTGCCGCAAATGATATTGTAATTTTAAATTAGCATAATTGTGCAATCAATAATTTTCGTTTTCTTTAATTTCTTCTTTACGAGCTGGCAGCATTGTCAAAAATGAAATTCTATTCGTAGTATAAAGCTTCAAAGTTCTATTTACCTGCCAAATTTATTCTGTGGGCGATCGTCGTGCACCCGTCGAGCTTGCGTTTCCAGAGCAAGCATACCGACTCTATACGCCGCCAGCAAGCGGCGCAGTTGCGCCTGCGGCAAGGGAGCCTGCGACGGCCCCGCCACGTTGCCGACGTTGTTAGCCGAGCCCACGTTATTAGCCGAGCCCAAGTTATTGACCGACCCAACACCGTTGACGGAGCCCACACCGACTCCGCCGGTGGGCCCCACGCTGGGAGCGGGAGCAGCATGTGCGGCGGGCATGGGCGGTGGCACGGGCGCCGCGGCCAGCTGTGGATCCAGCGCAAACGTGTGCGCCGCATGCGTCACGTGCGGGTGCGCGGCGTGCTGCGGCAGCGTAGCGTGGTGCGCGTGCGCGGCGTGCGGGGCGTGCGTGGCGTGCGGCGCATGCGGGGCGTGCGCGGCGTGCGGTGCGTGCGTTGCGTGCGCGGGATGCGGCTGTGCGACGATGCCACGGACGAAATACTGCGGCAACGCAAATTGGGTGCCCGGTGGCGCTGCGGGCGCTCCGCCATACTACGGACACAATATTGTTTGCAATATCAGACTAGAAGTGTATTTTAACGTAATTATATATCAATTTAGCTCTTTTAATACATGGATATTTATTTTTTGTAGTGTTTACGAATCATATTTTTAAGTAATGATTATGTTAAAATAAGTTTATAGTGGTGTATATCGACTTAGTGTGATTCATTTGATTTTAATTGTCAAACAATTAACTCTTACCTGAAGCTGGTATATTGGCGGTGGATATGGGTGGTATGTGAAGGGATATGGCAGCGGATACGGCACGGGAACGGCGACCGGTTGCGGCGCACGGTACTGGGGTTCGTCTAACAATGGTTCCGTTTCTTCATTAGCTTGTCGTAAGTACAGCTCGTGCCAGTAGCGCGCCACCGTATACAGAACCTCGGGGTATACCCCGCCACCTGCGGAATTTTCTGTTGATATTAATTAAGAGGTCTATGTGAAATACATTTAAATAAGACATTACAAAAAAAAAAGTATAAAAAGAAATCAAGATAAATTAATTGAATGTAGGCCAAAAACATCTACGAAAAATAAAATTAGTATTATTGTCATAGAAAGTTTGATAGAATGATTTGCATGCAAGAAGTATTTTATAGTGGTAGATATTTGGCAAATATTTTTATATTCAAACTGCTTTATTCTATATCTTGTTCACTTAAGCAAAAGAATGTTATTGCGTGTTTGGTTTTAAGACAAATCAAAAGCAGTATAAAAAGTTTTATAAAAATGTTACCAACATCTGAACTTTACAATTAATTGCTTAATAAAACCAATTACATACAATTTAAAAATATTTCAGTGAATTAATTCTCATTGAATACTAAACTGGACCAAAACAAATGAACGCAACACTCTCAAACCGCCGCGAACGCAAAAGGGCAACACAAAGAAACAAAACACAAGCGCAACCGCAAACCAAACACAAAAACAAAACACAAACGCAACGTAAACGTAAACGCAAAACGTAATGGTTAGAGTGAGGTGAACAGTACGAGATGATTCTGAGTTCGATGTGTCGGTACCCTTGGCGGCGGCCTCCACGGTGAGGCAGGCGCGCTCGAGCATGGCGTCGCTCTGCTCCTTGCACTGGAGCACGGCGCGCTGGATCTCGTTGTAGTTGAGCGCGTGCGCGTGCGGCAGCACCGACAGCGCCAGCTCGGCCGCCGCGCGCACCGTCGCCACGTCGCGACCCGACGAGGCCTGGGACACGGTAAAGTGTTATGCTGCCGTCCATAAGCTATAATACATTTACATACTAAAACCACTTTTCGAGTTAAGGGTAAATAAGGATAATTATAAAAAATAAATGCTACTGAATAATTAGACGTCATATACAAGAGATTGAGGTATCAAAAATATATGTAATAGAGCACTTTTAAATAATGAAAACTTAATTCGTATATTACTGATTACGAAAACCCCAAAATGTCGAAAACGGCTAGATGTTGAATACCGGTATCATAGGTTAAGGGCGGCAGTATTGTGAGCGTTCATTTAATAAAATATTTATATACTCCTATATACCACAGGCACGCCTTCCAGACATGAACTTAACTCCGCTCCATTTTGTCTTCGATAAACACTTCTGCTTAGTCACATTGGGACGATGTACGGACGGTATAGTGGTTTAAATATATTGAAATATTGGACTTTTATAATTTTGCTCACAGAAAAACCGATAATTGGGTAAGAAACCGTATTTGATGTGGGCAATGTGCATAAAACCCAATAGGTACCAAGATTCTCTATGCATGCTTCTCTAAGAGTCAACCTGTAGGCTAAGCAGAAAACATAAAAGTGATCGTTTACAAAGCTTTCGGTCGCAATGTACAACCCCAGAATGAAGGATCGCGTATTTCTACGGGCCGTTCTTTTTGACTGCACTGATATGTTCTTTTATACGTTACCATATAGCTCGTTTCGTTTGTCCAATATACGAGCTACCACAGCTGCAGACAACCCAATAGACCCCGGGTCACTGGTACAATGATGTTTTTTTGCTAACGAAGATAGACATCAACCTTATTGTAAGGTGTATATACTTTGTATTCAGAATTCTGCCTATCACATCTTATGCATGATAATTCAAAATCGATTCAACCGTTTTCAAGATTATCCCAAACACGTCTAATTTGGTATAAAAAATATCATGTAAATGTGAAAAAAAGACTCAAATTTTTAATTTACCTGGAATTTGCAAACGACCACTGACCTTATCGGCTATGCCAGCAGCTTCGGGCGGAGTGAGGTGACCTTCCCATGCATCAATGAGGAACAAAATAGCTGGTGCACCTATGTCCATTGCTTGACCTGCATCAAAAGATCAGTAAAAACCTTTATTTAATATTAGTTATAACTAATAAATAAAAAATAAATATAATTAATAAATGAATAATTCATAGAACTTTATTTTGACCAGGCAAGTAACACTGCCGACCTCATAAACCGTTGTAAAGCAATTCCTGGGTTCGTGAGTTATGCTTGTAGACTCACATACAAATAACGCGAGCATCTGAGGAGTAGTAACACATCTACACACGGCCTTAGACTCCAGTCCTATTTGAGGTAACGTCTGGACGGCCATGGCCTGTAGCAC
>DWKL01000444.1:0-18983 GCA_018249415.1 Phareas burnsi | reverse complement strand
CGATTAATGCAACTGGGTCGAAATATAGGCAAATATAGGCAATTAAAAAACCCCATATCGTGAGTACTTGTTACGTAATTAAAATGTATAATTTCCGCGATAGTATTAGCTTAAAGACTTTAGATAAGTAGCAAACGAGCATACAGGCCACCTGATATTAAGTGGTCACTGCAGCCCATGGACACCCACATCTAACGCCAAATAGGATTGAAGAGATCTGAGAAGTCTAGAAGTCCTATCTGAGGTCGTACACAGATGTGTTATTACGCCTGAAGATTGAGATGGTCGCTTTGCTGTAAGTGTACCCGGCAACCTTACCTTTCTAACCGAACCACCAGTATTGCTCACGGCGAATTACTAAAGTGGCGGTGGTATCCCCGGACATACTATAGTTCTGCCACAATACAATACATTTAAATACAAATACTCTGTATTTGTACACTAGTTAGGAACACAGGCACATACAGTTTTAGAATAAAATAAGCATACAAAAGGCGGCCTTATCGCTAGGGAAGGCCGTATCGCTAGGAAGGCATTATAGCGATTTCTTCCAGACAGAAGACGACATAGAAGAACCAAAACTAAAAAATAAAAGGGAAGGGGTGTACAACGATCGTGTTAGGATAACCAACAAAGGAGTCACATATTCGCGAGGTATAATTCCTATATTACATCAAACTATGACCTATTTGAGATTTAATACTGATATCCAATATAAAGCATTACGCATATATTGGTTAAATAATCCGAGGTCAGCATATTCCCAGGTCTCCCTATCAAAATTTCAACGCAGTCGTAAAATTAGTTTTGCATTAATACATGTAATGAATCCAGATCCATTGTATCAGTCGGAGTCGGTCTCGGTAAAGTTATTTAACTTAAGGTTATTTAACTTGTCCCCCGAGTCCCATCTCAAATATAAACTAAAATTCTCTCAGGTCGTACATAGGCGCGTCGCTACCCCTGAGGACTAAGACGATCGCCTCGCTATACGCGTACCCGGCAACCGCACCTCTCCAACCGAAACGTAAAAACTGCTTCACGCCGGATTACGAGGGCGGCGTTGGTACTACCCCGGATGAACTATAATTCTATCACATCTCAAACTTGACGTCATTCAAACGAACAGTGTACACCAGATGCGACTTTTTCACTTCTAATATTTACATCATAATAACGTACACACCGACTGTTTCATAATGTTCGCACCGACGTTCCGTGAATACCGATTTGACAAACGAGTGTCGACACGGGCAATAAGCGATCAACAAGCTATTATTAAGTTGTCACACAACAATGTCGATAATAGGGAAGCCTCAATTGTAGTTGCGCTAATTTCCTATTGCCCACATTTCTGTTAACATATCCAAACACTCACATTGGTGCTTGTGTATATATATTATATACATAAACTGCTTGTGTACAGTTCTGCGCGCAGTGGGAGTTCCGGCTATACGTTGATGTTCCATGTCTCAAGTTTTGTAAGTGGTGGTTCGCCCATCGTTTTTATGTCGACAGAGCAGTAAAAGAACGCGCAGGCCACCTGATGACCTCAAACAGCACTGAAGTCCTATCTGAAGTCGTACATCACTATTCACGAAGACTAAAATGGTCGCTTGTAAATATATCCGACGACAACATCTCTCCAACCGAAACCCAAAAATTGCTTAATGGCGGATTATGATGGCGGCGGAGGTACTCCCCGGTTGAACTCTAGATCTACCATCTATTGGACATCTATTCCTTCCTTATATCAATCACTACCGTTAACTTTGCTGAATTAAAATGTTACGGTAAGGGAGACATGCTCACAAGAGTTGTTCCCAAATTGGTATAATTCTCATATATTAAAAAAATATACCTTGTCACTCTGAAAGAAGACCCGCGATCATAAATGGGATATTTAAATGTTGACGAGATGTCTTAATGAAAATAATGATCATGACACGTACATCGCCAAGAATCTATGAATGATATGAGAACTAGTCCGATTTCCGGTATACTAGACCTTTAAGATATATATATATATATACACATATATATATATATCCTTCGTGATTCATTTACATTACTCAGTTGCATTTACTCTGTATTAGTTGTAGCATAAACATAAATACATCATATTTAACTAATGAGGAATGCATTCAGCAATTTTGATATTTGACTCAAACACGGATAACATAAACATTGACAATTGTCTGAGAGTGAACATATATATATTGTGAAGAGAGACAAAGCATTATCTAACATTGAATTCAAGGCGAAAAGATTAGAATATTCCAGTCTGTTTTGTATTACAGCGGTCGCGCCACCACAATAAATACTAGGGGTGCATAAAGTGGGGTGGCTAGAAACATCCGAGCCATTCCCTGATAGAGCACGCATTTTAAGGGAATTTCATTTGAGCCTCTCCGGATTAATGACTACGGGATGAAACGGAATTCAATTTTCATTGCTAGTCACGATTAGATATCGCTTCATCGACTAATATTTTATTAAGTTTAATTTTTATTATAGAGATGGGAGAAAAGGAGGTCGTCATGAAGCAACTTTTAATTCGATACCGTCGAGAAACTGTTACATACTAACAGTGGATATAACGAATCGGATAATGAATATAGTGTATTGTTATTCACAATAATTTTAGAATAACTAAAGAAATAATTGGATTTAAATTTGAAAATAATGAGCGACTGCTATGTTTATAGCAAAGCGTTAATTTTTGTAAAATATTCTACCACCTACATTTTATGCAGTAAATGTAATTTATTTGTAATAATCATTATCAACTCATTATTGTCCCACTGCTGGGCAAGGGTCTCCTTTCAGAATGAGAACGGTTATGACATAGTCCACCACGAAGGCCAAGTGCGGATTGTTAGACTTCGCACACCTTCGAGAACTTTTTACAAAGATCTTTCAGATGTGTAAGTTTCCTCACGATGTTTTCCTTCACCGGTAATGCGAGTAATAATTAATTTCTAATACGTACATAACTTCGGAAAATCAACGGTGCGTGCGGGATTCGAACCCCGGACACCTTGTGTGACAGGCTTGGTTCTTCACCACTAGGCTATCACTACATATAACTTCGCGATAAGCAATAAATGACTGCAACCTTTTAATATGAAACTAGCAAAACACCACTTCATGTTCTCGTGAATATTGTGGGAGTGAAGATGGTGGAGGAGAGATGCATACGATGGGCAGCATTGTCTTCCTGCGAAATTGTTCATCTGCGGATACTAACACGCACAGACAACGGCTAATTCATTGTACTCATATTCAACTATACAGTTTTGTAATACGTATTTGCCGGCAAAATAGCTATTATTAGATTAGTCTTTGTTACTAAAGACCATACATATAGATATTTCGTCCAGGGGTTTTATTGACAAGCGTGACATGGTTTCTAGCCACGTGCCAATGTTATTGTGATGTATTGAAGATACGCCATAATTATAAACTGCGCAACTGAATCGATTAGCCTAAACGTGCTTAGCAGAAAATTAAAAATTAAAAATATTTTTTTACACTTTACATCGGGTTCAGGCAAAAAAAAAAACAAAAAAACTGGGATCTCTAGCTCGTTACCAAATTGTGCTACAAAATCTGTTACCTACATATAAATGAAAATAGTAATATAATTAAATTTATATTCAAAAATACATCGATCAGATCCCCTGAACAATCATTTAAATAATAATTAAATTCGAATTCGAAAGTCATACTCTCATAGTCAGCTCATATAATGGTAACGTAACCTAACCTAGCCTGAATCATTAGAAATTGTGCCAAAAGTTATGTTTAGGTTCGCCTACAAATTTGATTCACCACCAACATATAACTCGATATATTACGCGCCTATTCTTAAAAAAAATATCTTAAAATACGAAACGAAGCAAAGCCGCAAACAAAACACAATTTGTTGAATCTGTACACGCGCAGCGCGTACATATTTATTGCACATTAAAGAGATTACTATCCGTAACTTAATAAGAGAAAATAAATTAATGTAAACGACATCTCAATCAAAGACTCGACATTTATAACTTTAAATGATTGAATACCCTCATTGCTATCATAAACGTAATTCATAGATGTAATTAAATGCATAAATAATTTTAATGTCCCACCGAGTCGCGCGCGCAACACATGCGTGTATTGGGTACGAAGGTATCGCGCGAGACGGTATCACGTCCTTCGCAAACGGGGTCCAATCATTACCGAAACGTTTATTCGGCAAATTGCCTCCATCGATACCCGTTCGCGGTTACGAAGCGACGAATAATTCCCATTATTCCCTCCGCTCGCGACCGGCCGCGGGCGTCGCCGACGAAGACAACCGCTCGCCGCAATCAGGTAAACACATCCTGGGGCCATCCAATTTCTATTTTAATAAATACGACCGCTGCAGCTCGTTTAAACTTGGCATGTAAATTAAAGTCGTTGATGTCTATTTCTATTCGATATATTATTAAAGCCTTCGCCAACCAAGGACAACCTGCGATACGCCGACGGTCAATGACTCCTGATAGTTTATGTTCGTCCAGCTTATAAAGTTATATATAATCTAACGTTATTACAGTGGCACGAAACGCTCGGAATAGTTTATTAATATTGTCGAGTTACAATTAAGTACAAGACCTGAAAGTTGAACGCTCGTATTTGCCGAGTCCGCGTTGCGAGTGTTTGCTTAGGTCCTGTTCGTAGTTGTTGCTAACATGTCGAATGTTAATACATTTACGTTCAAGAAGCCCTTAAAGCAGTTGGCTTTATGTTTAAAACGTTACACCGTAAATATTAGGCATTCATAAGCGTCGAACTCAAAGAGCCGGCCCGTATTTCTCGGAGCGAGGAAATCGTTATTTGATTTAGCCGCCGCAGTTGGTAATAATCTCTATTGCCATCGAGTGTCAAAGCAGTAAAATACGAAGACGACACGAAATTGGCCCCTGATTCGGATACCCGGCGGGCGACCGGAACACGTGACAGCACCGAGATACCGATCACAGTTTTAATAGAGTTCTTCGGTGCACCCAATCGTTGGCCGCACTCGATTCCGACGTGAACTAGCACGAGACGCTTGTGGGCGATGCGCGCGATTTGCGATACAAGCCAGCCGTTGCCTAATGCCAGCTATCGGTGCCGGTGGGCGATTTGAGATTTGTGTTTAGTATCACAGTAATTACACCTTGTAGAATAAACAAAATGTTTCTTGAGAAATATCTATTAACATATATATCGCTGCCTATCGCACTGCTATGCAGAATAACTTTTTTCTATACGCATGCGTTCATAACATAGTAACGTTTTCGATATAATTTTCGGATATTATATCATCATTTTGGGCACTATCGAAACGACAATTCGGCCTTAACATTAGATCTGAATGATATCAGCAGACGCACGAATTAAAACTTTACTAAACTAAATTTAAATAAATAATCGTTAAAAAATCTTCTAAATTAGAATTACGTGAGAATTGATCAAACATCATCATCATTAATGTCCCACTGCTGAGAACAGGTCTCAGATCAGGCCATAGTTCACCACGCGGCCAAGTTCGGATTGGTACATGTTTAGGCTCCCCCAAGATATTTTTCATTACTGTCAAAGCAAGTGACAATTAACTTCTAATACTTCTAATTATATAATTCCAAAAAATAACAATCAAAATTCGATTTATCAAACATTTAATCCGAGAGATAAACGACAAAATAGTTTCCATTTTACTCAATCTTTATCAAAAGTAGACTTCTGTTAAGATAACTATCTAACCCTACCGACTAATCTCAATGATGGTATCGGTCAGCGCAGCTACGGTCAGTTCGCAAGGCGCACAATTCTAACTATTGTCCGATAAATTGGCGCAAGACGATGGTGAATTCCGGAGCCACGGATGCCAACCGACCAACGAATCCTGCAGTACTGAGAGATAACGGCAGTACAATAAATTGTAATAGATTAAATATTGGTTTTCCTATTTATGGTAGATGAAATAATATTTTACTTTGAATTTTATTTTATTTTATTTTCATTTCATTTATTAAAAGAATAAGATATTAATTATCAACCCTTTAATGTCCCAAGGCTGGGCACGGGTCTCCTCACAAAATAAGGGTTAGACAATAGTCCACCAAGCTGGCCAAGTGCGGATTATTAGTAGACTTCACACACCTTCGACAACTTTAAAGAGAACTCTCAGATGAGTAGGTTTCCTTACGATGTTTTCTTTCACCGTTAAAGCAAGTGATAATTAATTTCTAATAAGTACATATCATCGCAGAGGTGCGCGCGGGCGGGATTCGAACCCGGGACCCCCAGTGTGAGGAGCCGGAATCTTAACCACTAAATTAAGATTAAAAAATATAAGTTATACATACAAATAATTTATAGAATACAGCTGATTCGGCGTTATAATTTCAACCGTTTGCAAATGTTGTTGATATGCAAATTGTTGTTAGATAAAACCAATTACAAGTGTTAAATTCATTTATAGTATTAAAATTTATCGTATAAATCACGAACAAATTGATATTACTTAAAATACATATATTTATATTTGTACATATTTCCGATTAAAGTACATTTATTAAAATATTTATGTGATAAAGGTTTTATTTTATTGCAAAATGACCAGTGTTTTATAACGACAATTTCATACTTAAACCCCTATTACTATACGCATTCGGTTGAGCACAAGGATAGATGACTGAGAATAACTATTATCTCGTACGCGCACACGACACGACAGACATTCCGGCTTCTAATGGACAGTTTAAAGAGAAATTGCAAATTTTTCTGCAGCACATAAACTATGCTTTCAGGATAGATGATAGATGGAAAACATTTTAATTCGTCCGGGGAAGTACCACCGCCGCTCACAATCAATTCTTGTGTTCCGTTTAGAGGTGCGGTTGTCGGGTAGACGTACGGCGAGGCAACCATCTTAAACCTCAAAAGTAGTAATGCATCTACATCTACGGGCCACCTCAGATAGGACTTCAGTCCTATTTATAAGTTGTAGGTATCCACGAGCTGCAGTGACGACTTATCATATGACCTGGCCGTATGTCTGCTACGCTTCAAACAAAAAAAAATTATGATGATGGGTTCAAGCACCCAGGACTTCAACGCGGTGTTAACTTTTGAGCAATGCGATCTTGCGGTAATTACCTAGATTTTTATTATATGTTGCGTAACGTAACGAACAGTTTATAAATGGTAGAACTGTTCCTGACACAGGCATGGATGCACCTATCGACAAACTATTTCGATCTTATAGCAGTAGTTTACCACCCAAACTTCATTAACCGGTGCCGTCTGCTTTACTGTTCAGAATATAGTGTAGAAGAATATACCACAACTGTAACGTACAACGGGTTTATTTAAGGGTTTTACGGGGTGCAGCCCACCTTATGTTAAGTGATCACCGTCTCCCTTGGACATATGTAGACAACTTTATATAAAAAACAGAAGTCTTGAGTCGATCTCGCATGTATTTCCACTCCTGAGGCCCTATATGACAGTACGGAAAAAGTGATTAAGCATTATCACTCCCTACAAACAAGAACACAGCTGCGATACACTGCTTTTAGTGTTAGGGAGGCATAAGTTTGGCGGTGGTCCTATTGCAGACGATCCTCAAATAGTTTTACCACCTCGGTTAACAGCTCACCTAACCAACACACCAGCTTTGGCATAACACCAGCACCAGCACTTTACAACATACATTCTTGATGACATCGATTCAGATATACAACTGGAGTCAGCCCACATGTCGAACATTATCATGTAAAAATCAACCCGATCTAATCGCGTGCCGCAACCGCGAGCCGCATCGTCCCAAATTAAGAATCATCCCGACCGGCTCGAGTCGCACGCCGCAGCCGCGAGCCTCGTCGTCTCGAACTCTAGCCGGGAGCGCACTGAGCAACGGGGACGGTAATAGACCTACGTTACATACATTTGTCGTCGCTTGATCTGATAAAGGCGTCTGAATGTCAACGCACCGGCCGGTCACCTTGAGCTACGCAATCATGTCGGGCGAAATTTAGCGAATGTGATACAATCTTATCGCTCCTTGAGGTCGATACAGAGAGCTAACCTTTGCTTCTTTGTTAAAAGAATAATGGAGTTGAGAGATTATTCAAAAAAACCGGCCAAATACGAGTCAGACTCGCGCGTAGAGGGTTCCGTGCAGGCGTTTTTTTTTGTGAAGTAACAATAAATTTACGGTTTTCAGATGTTTTCTTTTATTTGTGCTATGAGACATTGCTTCTTGCCAAATTTCATGATTCTAGGTCAACAGAAAAACAGTATAGGTTTTGATTGCCTTGCGAGTGTCAATATACATACATTTCAACTTGATATCTCGACGCTTTCCTAAGAAAAAGCATCTTTACGGGTATCCTATAAGGGTTCCTTTTTCCTTTTGAGGTACGAAATCCTAAGAAAAATCTCGTCACTATTGATGTGATGATATGATGTGACATTTTGTTATATCTTCTTGGTCGGTATTCGAATCCAAAACCCCGCACAATACCATGCTATAACGACTATTGTACCGCAATTAAATAATATAAAACTAATGCATAATTATAAAGATGTAAATTGCTAAAAGTCGTCATTACTGGCGCATTCTAAGAACGGTACGTTAAAACGACGCAATGTCTCACTTACGTAACTATTGACGTCTGTTATTTATGTGAATGTATATTTTATCATAATGGGTAGGTACATTCATCTAGTTCCAGATTGTACCAACGTCATATTCTTACGCTCCGACGTAGTTCATTGTTAGAAAATTAAGTATTTTAGGTATTGTAACAGACATTTGAACGTCACCAACTAACGTTGGTTATAACATTAAATCTTAAGTAGAAACTTATTCGAACTATATATTCAAATACGTTCTAGACACTAATTAGCTATGGAATTTATGAATTACCAATATCCATAACACTTTAATAATACTTTACAATACATTTATGATAACACTATATTGATTAACTTTTCCTACATGTATAGTGAAAAAAACGATCAAACCATCATAGCTGCGCGTTCACTCCGCCATCGCCAAGTTTGACGTTGATCGCGCCCTTAATCTGTTAACAACGTAAACATCTCTACTAATACTAAACTAGATTTAGAAAAATGGCCGGCAACATTTCAAAAATGAGAACCCGATTGTCGAGGTGTTGACAATGCTGTGACGGATCAAGCTGCGGCAGTTCGCATATAAAATGATGGATGCCTAGTGTTTTAAAATGAGAGCCCAATTGGCGAGGCATTGACAGCGCCTCGACCGATCTCGCAACTGTCAGTCCGACCGCTGCAATACCAGTGCAGGTGCCAACCGAGCCGCTCCAGTTTCTTCATCTTGGATCGATGTAGACGCGCCGAAATAGCGCCCGCGCGCGCTCTGAATACACCCGCAAGGTCGGTAACTGACCGGCCGTGCACCCTTTGGGAAATCGACACATGACAGAGTAGAAACTATAATATTGAAATAAAAAAAATACTTACACATCTAGTTTTTTAATTTTCTCTCTATTGTTGTAAAGAAGATTAAGCCTTCTTTACATACGTACGATATAAATACGTTGTAAATAATCTGACATCCTAAAGTAACAAATTTCAAATCCTGCCGTAAATTTTAGATAAAAAAAATATACCTGATAACTGATAAATGTTTCCAAACGCAAACAAATAAATTGTATTACATATATATTTTCAAAATTTCGAAAATTATACTCATTAAAATTAATAGACTAATACACGCGACAAGGGATATTTTTTTCATAGCTCACGTACATAAATAATAAATATATCAATGCGTTTAAAGAAACTATTCAATAACTAAAAACATCAAATCCGCAATTAAATTGTCCACTCATTACCGACAGAGGAGAGCGTTGCACAATGGATTTGGCATTCAATTAATGCAGTTCAAAAGGTCCTCGAAACTTTGGAGCGTTGGTGTTGAACCCGAAAAAGTGCAAAGGGGCTGTGAAACTTGCGCCGAGCCGAGTCGCGTGTTAACTGTTAGCAAACTTGACTAACGATTGTGAAGAGCGACGACTGTTCAGCTCGGAGCGATATGTTCGCCAAGTTTGTTCTAAATTAACGCCCGCTATGAAAATATAAACGTCTATCGAACGACTGTAGCTACGTATTGTATAATTACTCGAGTTATGAAAAAACTGCTTTACGTAAATAAAAAAATCAAAAAGAAAAGAAAAATTAAAAAAACAAATTTTATCGAATACGATATTCTATTACGATTGTTGCAAAAATGGTAATACATACAACGAGTGATTACGTGATTAACGCATTGAGCAATTGCAGCACTGACACCTGAGGAAATGGTTTCAATAGTTGGTAGAACTACTTCATCCGGGAAGGTACCGTCCGCCGCCCTCACAATCCGTCGTAAAGCAATACTTGTGTTTCGGTCAAAGAGGTGTGGCAATAATCGGCAAGATTATAAATTACAGCGACGCGACTATTTGAGGTAACCAATTAGAATTGAATTCCTACTTAAGATCGACGAATGATGCTTTGCTACCCTCGACGACTATGTTGGAAAGCCTCATACGTGTCACTACCTTACCACACCTTTAAACGAACACGTCAATACTCCGAAGCAACCCTCAAAGCACTGAGCATTCGCTCGTTCGGAGTATCTGTTACAATACCATAGTCGTTCACTACACAAATTCTTTGACACAACGCTGTACTTTCGTACAGTTTGAGCGCGATTCATAAAAACACATTTTTCGCCGGTCCGTTTATAATTAGAGAACGGTTGACTCTATTGAAATAGTAACGCGGTCAGCGGGAGCGCAGATACTGGAAGAAATGAGATATGTCAACACACTGTTATTTCCGTTGATAAATTTACTTGTTGTTTTTTTTTTCTTTTTCACTTCAATTTATTGTTTTTAGTTGAACACGCTAACAACACGTGCGTCGACAACGTTGAGACTAAACGCGTTTGGATCCAGAATATTGACACGTACATATACTAAGATTTTACTTTTATTTTTTATTTTTACTTTTTCGTCTGTACTTCAAATTGAAAACAATATTATAATTGAATATTATTTAACATTAGTAGCGGCAACCATTGCGGTCTGATACGGAGAGTGTTCCAGGTACGATTCTCAACCGGGTAGACATCTAAATGATGAATTTAAATTTCTACTCTGGATTTAGATCTTTGTGTACTAGTCTTTGCGTGTGTCCATGGCACTCAAGGCTTAGGGGAACATAATGTTAGGCTATGTGTGTGTGTGTGTAAGTTATTTATGCATTTATTAAGTGAATTTTATGTTTTCTCTTTATTCTTTTGTAATTGCCTTTAACCACAATCTCGACTTATATAAAAGCAACAAATGTGACCTAAGAAGGACCACGCTAACCTAGGTATATTTGTTTTAAAGCACGCAGGAAGCACAAACTGAAATGAGGCAAAATCAATTTGTTATTTTCTATAATGTATATTATGGGAAAACCATTAAGACATTTTAATTAATGACTGTCACTAATGACATTTTAAGTATAAAAATATCCAGTCATTGAACTGTTACGTATTAACATAATTTAATGGGTTTTGGTGTCGGAGAATTAAATACTGTCATTTATTAAGCTATTAAAACGTTACATAAATTAGCGTTGTGGCATCGAATCCTAAAATTGATAAAACTGCTGTCCGTATGACTCATCGGTGTCTTGGATTGATAAAAGAAAAAATAAGCAGCCGGGTGCTTGTAGGACCACGCAATGTAGGTTCCGTAGTCGGGATATTAGAATCCTCCCCTGGGCTCCAAACGTATTATACTTTCATGATACTTAGTAATCACAACAGTTTATAATTTTAGCCTTGATTCACAGCAACAACCCTCCAGCACTAGCTCGCTTTGACGGCTGGCCCCATAGTGACCGAATTGACAATCGAAATACTATCTCAGTAATTTAATCTTAAATACTTCGTTATCAATTGCAACCTTCGAATTAAAAAAAAAAATAATGGCCACAATTTGTAATTTATTTCTCGGTTAAATTGCAAACTTATATATATAAAACTATATATTTGTGTTTCAAGAGTAGCTGCCAGGACTGCCTAATACAATACACTGGACGCTCACAGCACGGCGCATAGTAATTGAATATTACCAAGACGCAATTTACCATAAACGCAATATCATATGATCTGTTTCAAGAGTAGCAAAGAAGCGTGCAGGCTTCTTGATGTGAGGTGGTCACTGCAGCCCCCTCGTGTAACCTCAAATAGGAAGGAAGCTCTATCTGAGATCATATAGATGCGTCACTACTCTTAAATACTTGTCGCATAATATCCACACATTATTATGCACTCGAATATGTTTCTTCATTTCTCAAATATATATTCGGAGGGCTAGCCCTAATTAATGCTTTTTACAATATACCTACACCATTGTATAGGGGTTCATAGAACACGCCCACTTCCTAAATTTCATCTATACCAATAGTCTTAGATTGAAAAAGCTGTGGCATACTGACGGACAGACGTTTAGCAATTTGACTAGAAAACTACAGCAAAAGAAGAGACATCATCGCAATCTCCGAAAGACAGTTTGTTAAATTTCACAGTCGACTTACCACTATACAAACATAGTTAGTTCGCTGTTCTGTTGCCACTTCGTAAAGTAATCAACAATCATATAATGATATACAATTGCTATAGAGGTACTGTTATGGCATGTTTGTTTGCAGAAAGTCAGCGCGGGGTGGTCAGACGTTGCAACTGGAGCGTTGCGGCGCCGGCGAGCGGCGGCGGCGCACGCGCACGTTATTGTTCCTCCTCCTCAACTAACTTCATTATGAGACGTTTTAAAATGTAAATTACGATTATACGGTAAGGGCGCGGACGCACTAGACAAACAGTTTGCGGTTGACTGCCTCCCGCTGTTGGCGTACTGTGACGGTGAATCTAATAACGTTACGCCGTTCTGCGAACACACTTACCGCGCCTCGTTCGGAATGCGTCTAAGTGTGTGTACTGCCTAATACGAAACACTGGACGCTCATCGCACGGCGCATAGTAATTGAATATTACCAAGACGCAATTTACCATAAACGCAATATCGTATCATTACCAAGTTATTACACCGTAAAGAAGTGAAAAAGGCATACTATTTACTTTTTTCAAACAATCTGTATCAATAACCGCTTCTTGGGGCTAACGCTGTTTAATCAGTGAAATGTTTACACGGTACAGTTTTACAATGCAAAAGAGATATTGCTAACTTCTAATAGGTGGTAGAAAAATATTTCGACTGAGGATACCATCGCCGCCCTCACAATCCGCCGTAAAGTGATTCTTGGGTTTCAGTTGGAGAATTGTGGTTGTCGGATAAACTTAAAATCGTCGCCACCATATTGGTTCTCAAGAGTAGTGACGCATCTACGTATCAGACAGAACTGTAGTTCTGTCTGTTCTGATTAAGGTAATATGTGGGTGTCCATGGCCACTTAAAATCAATGACCATTTTAACATAAAAAAAAGTGGCATAATTAGCAACAATCTGCAAGAAGTACTATTTCTAGATGACATCAATAAATAATAGTTTCCACTAGATTTGCTTGTGTTGAAGATGTCTTGAACAAGAACACAAACAGACGAGGACGAAAATAAACAGGATCCTTATTCAGATGTCTGCCTTGGAGGAGCACTAGCCGAGGACTCAGAATTCTATGTATGGCAGATAGGTGCGGTGACCATTATTATGGTGGTATTCGTGGTATTCCACGAGGTCAATAGGGTTATAATCGAATTATCGATTTTTACAGCTAATGAATTAAAACTAAATGATAAATTTAGATTTTTGTTCTGGGTCTGAGTGTTTGTATTCTCGTCTCCTCGTATGTGTCCACTGCACTCACGACACGAGGAATCCCAGTGTGGGGTTATGAGTGTATAAAGCGATATCTCTTTTTTTGTCCATGGCACTTACGTCACGGGCAATCCTAGTGCGGGCAAAACAGTAAATCAAATTAAAAAAATATATTAAAACTTCAACAGAAAGCAGTGGCAAAATTTCATCACTTGATTTAGCAGTCAACAAAAATGATATCCAAGTGCATTTAACACGTATACAATGTATCGGACCGAATCGGGTGTATTAGATCACATCGGGCGATTACCGTCGCACACCCAGGGGAGGCCGAGCAGTTGCGAGTCCATCAAATAGATCGGCGGCGCGATACAGTCTCGAATGAAGCCAGAGTTTCACATTACGATATTGGCCTCCGCGGCGTCAATTCCGCATGAATACGACCGATGACCGAGGGTGATGCATTTTTGCCGATTAAAAACCCCATGAGTCACGGGTGGCACACGCGTTGGTATGCGTGAGCGGCGGACGGTGTACTTGGTATTGTCCATTCCAAGAATCAAAACAATAATTCAACTTTAATGGGTAATTAATGCACTGTTGCCGACTTACAATCGTTGGATCCAGTGCGTCTCACCAGAACTGGAGTGTAATACATCGACTATTTACAACATTTCGCCCACTTTGATCGTAAAGATTGTTGTGATATACACGCATCACTTTTCTTGAAAGAAACAACGAAAGTTGTTCTAAATGAGAAACCAAAAACAAGACAGTTGTCATGTTTCTATCAGAACTCGAATGGCATTGCCGGTCTAGATAAAAGATTCCATTTGCGCTGGAATGGATGGTAGTTGCATTTACTGGGCGAGCCCATACCTTCAAAATTGCAGTGAATTATTTATTTTCTTATTTTCGAAGGTAGCAAACGAGCGTGCAGGCCACCTGATCTTATGTAGAGACTGCAGCCGTGAAGCAGTTTTTGTGTTTCGGTTGCCGTGCACAATTACAACGAGGCGACCATCTTAGTCGTCAGGAGTAGTGACGCATCTACGTACGACCTCAGATAGAACTTCAGTTTTGTTTGAGGTTAGACGTGGGTGTCCATGGGCTGCAGTGACCACTTACCATCAGGTGGCCTGCACGCTCGTTCGCTGCTTTTCAAACATAAAAAATTCGGAAAGCCAATCAACGCTAAACAACATATCGTAATGTCACAATCCTGTAACGGGACTTAGAGGTAAAGAGTAATCTACAACGACAAACAATTATGACAACGAGTCCAAACAGGAACGGCGTCGAGCCCAACAAACGGTGATCGTTAACATAACGATATACGCGCATCGGTCCGACGGTACGAACTGCTCGTACGGAACTCGTAAAATCCCTTCAGACTTCAGTAAGACTGATTTGGTGAGCTTTATTACCGTCTATAAATAAGCTCGGGCCGATAGTTAGAAGAGACAAAAAGCAACCGAGCGCGTGTCGGGCCACGCACAGTTGAGGGTTCCGTAGCAGCAATGTGAGTTAGAGAATTCTCAGGTGCATAGGTTTCCTCAAGACGATCTCCTTCACCGTTAAAGCAACTGATAATTTATTTCCAATACGTTAATAACTTCGAAAAATTAGAGGTACTGAATTTGAACCCTAGACGTCACCCGTATTTATTACTACCTAGTAAACCATTGATATACCAGTGATAACGTTATCACTGCTATATTAATGGTATATTCAATAAATGAGAGGGAGGAGGCGCGCTAACTTTTTCTTTTTAATATCTTTAGAAGGGCATAGCTTAACAACTATGGACTTAAATAAATAAAAGTCATTTAGAAACTTCAATATCATCTTATCGGATGATATCATACATATATATGCGCTGGATTTGCTTTCATTATTCAATAACATGTGCCACGGAGAGTCACTCTTGTATTTTTTTTCGGAATTTCACTAAACCATTGTATCGCGATTCACAGAACACAATTACGTTCTAAATTTCATCTATTTAGCGCCAATAGTCACCGAGTAAAATAGCAGTGACATACGGACTGAGAGATGGACAGCCCAAAACTATAAGGGTTCCGTTATTGCCATTTGACTACCCCAAAATTACCATGGAGTGCCAAAAGTAAGTGCAGTCCATCGTGATATTGAGTCATCATTCTCCGGGCAAAGATATTATCTATATAGTGCCAAGAGTTTCAGAGTCAAATAACTGGGACATACTGACAGACAGACGTACAGACTAAAATTATAAGGATTTCGTTTTTGTCATTCAACTACTGAACCTCAAAAACGAGACAGGTTTTATTAATGTCTATTGCTCGATATGCGACTGCTATCCATCCCGGTAATCTCCAGGCAAAGGTGTCATCTATATAGTGCCAATCGTCGCCGAGTAAAATGACTGCGACATACAGACATACGAATAGACCAAAAGTATAATGGATCCGTTTATGCAATATGCCTACGGACCCCCATAAACGAGACAGGTTTTATTGGTGTACATTTCTCGATATGTGAGCGCAGTCCATCCTGATACTGAGTCATCAATCTCCGGGCAAAATAATGGTAACATAATGATGGGTCGGTGTCGATGTAATAGTTCCTTGACCGGGCGAGGCGGCCGATTGAAATATCCACCGGGCGGTCGCCGCATGCTGCCGGCTGCCGCCAAAATAATCGCCAGCGCTCAAATGTGCAAATAAATCTCCAGTCCAACGATGACAGCACCGATTTTGCTAACGACCACTACAATTGACGGTATTTCTACATAACATAATCTCTCCGAGACGCTACATATTAGATATGCTAGCGTAATAAAAGTCGAACAAGAATGAAGTTCGATTTTAGTGTTCAATAATTTTAACAATACTCATATAAAAATATTATTTACGGGACGCCATATGCATACAAATAAAAAAATAATTATCTGTCCTTTGAAATAAACTTTGAAAATAACAACTTACAAAACAACAAAAATACATAGAAAAATATTTTTTCATAACTTTGTCTGTTTCATTGCTATAAATATTAATTTCGTGTAACAGGAATTAATTAATTGCTATTTTAGCACAATATTGATACTTTAAGGGTGAGCTAAGAAAATTGTGACCAAACCTATATAGAACTCCTCGTACACAGAAACCGAAATAAATGAGCCATAAAATTTATTTCTGTCGGAGAAAATAAAGTAGGATTAATTACAACTAATCTTATTAATTACATATTACGAAATGTATGTATACTGAAAATTGGAAATTTTATGTAGGAAAACATTTAGTGTAGGAAAATGTGAATTTCACCATACCTTAACACAACCATGATAGCCAAGTAGTATGAACTGTGGTTTCTCACATTACAGATCCGGGGTTCGAATGTGTAAGCAGGCCACAAATCTCTAATTCTTCAATTTATTATTAGTTACCACTTGCTTTAAGGGCAAAGCAGAGCATTGTGAGAAAACCTACACAACTTACAAGTTTTCGATTGAAATTATTGAACGTGTGTGAAATCTACCAATCCTCTCACGACCAGTGATGGTGCTACGGTCTAAATAATTCTAAATTTGGGGATCCGAAACCAAATAAGACACAGTAAATGGGTACGTACTTAGTTGTTCGTAGTTTTTTGCTTGTTATGAAATACGTAAAATTAGCATACAGTGGTCATTGCAGACCATGAATATTATGTATCCAACCTCAAACAGACCTAATAATTGAAGTTGGATACCTTATATCCATATCCATTTATAACAGTTTATGTTAAGTTAGGTTAAGTTGGGTTAGCTTTTAGCGCTCCATTCCAAATTGAGACTAACAATGAACAAACTGCAAATAGTAACTAATCAGATTGTTTATGTCATCCTTATTTGCAAACCTAAAAGGTCGCAACTTGTCGGTAGCTACGTTGTCTGGAGGGTGACGGCCTTTGTGAAGTACTTCCTGCTTTACAAAACCGCTTCGGGCTTACCTGAAACAATGAAAGAACGTTTTATTAGGCGGGTGTTATTTTAGTAAAAAATCGTACAAAGGATGGGTAAGGCCCGGTGGGATCGATACACGATCGCAATGGTAAATGGTGCAAGTCATCGGGGTCGACAACCATCAGCTGGCGTGTTTTGACGCACTATTATAATGACGTCAAACTGACACAGCCAGTTTTCGGTGCGGTCTTTGTGGGGAAAAATATTTTTCGTCTACTTTGTGCGACTGTTTTCGAAGGAATAACTCAGATTGAACCGCTGGTACATTATTGTCAAAAAAATACCGAGCTTGAACTCATCTTACTTAAACACCAAACGATCAATGACATTAATTGTCTATGCATAATTGCAACACCAGAATTTAAAAGTATTTTTAAAGCAGAGGTAAATAAATATTTTTTATATAAAAGATATAACCAGATTCTCTGATATTCCTCTGAATTTTAAAGCTTAAAATATATGCGTATTAGAAATTAATTATCGTTTGCTTTAACCGTGAAGGAAAATATCGTGGGGAAAACTACATATCTGAGATTTCTCGGTAAAGGTAGCGGATGTGTGAAGCCTACCAATCCTCAGTTGGCCAGGATAGTGGACTAACACTTCTCTCTCTGAGTCTCCTCTCATAAAGCCGTGCCCGGCAGTGACATAATAATGGGTTAATGATTATGATTTTTTTAGAAGAACTTCATAATTTTGTTATTAAAATGAAAACTAAATTGTCAATCGATATATTTCTATAAATTAGTATGTGTATTATAATAAATAAATAACGTTGTGTGTGTGTGCGCGCGTGTTGTGTTCGTCGAAGGATTAGAAAGGATAATCGTGTGAATATTAAATAAATATGATAAAGTTATGATTGTCATCATACATTCCCATGGACCTAGACTACGTCACTGTAAATGAAACATTATTACTCATTAGGTTTATCTAGAGTGAGCTTGTACTAAATTTTATTAATAATGTAAACATAAGACACATTACTTGTAAATCTACATCCTGAAGTTCACAATCCAAAGCGATAAACTTAAATAACACACACACACACGCACACACACACACACACACACACACACGAAAGAGATACGGTAATATAATTATAATAATTGTCA
>DWKL01000443.1:0-18987 GCA_018249415.1 Phareas burnsi | reverse complement strand
CCTCAGTTTTTTTTATTATTATTCTTATTTTATTTATTTATTTTTTGTTTGAAGAGAAGCAAATGAACATGTAAGCCATCTGATGTTAAGTGGACATTGCAGCCCATGGACACCACATCTAACCTCAAAGAAAACTGAACTTTTATCTGATGTCATATGTAGATGCGTTACTACTCTTGAGGACTGAGATGAATGCCTTGCCGTACTTGCTGTGCCCAGCAACCCCACCGCTTCAACTGAAACACTACCAGTGCTTGACACAGGATTATTATTATATTCCATCTTCTACTTACATTTTTTAAAGACTTAAGCTAATCTACGTCCATTCCCGGTGTCCATGCTACCTCCTTACCAAATTTGATCAAAATTAGTTCAGCAATTTAGGTGTGAAAAGGTAGCAAACAAACTGACAGAACTACACTAGCATTGATGATATTAGTATTGATGGAATGCATCAAATTATTGCAATATATTTTTATTAAAATTTAATATTCATTAAATAGATATTATTAATATTGTATGTTGTTGTTACTTATTTCCAGCCCCTTGTCTATGTCTGAAAACCTAGCTCGACTGGCTCAAAAGATCGACTTTTCAAAATCTGAAGATGAGTTCTGCAACATCAAGAAAGAAGGGGAGTGCAGTGTGGAGGTTAAAACTGAGGATGATAGTAAGGAGCCTGGCTACCAGTCTACTCTCTGGCCATGGGACTCGGTCAGGAACAAACTCAGGAACACACTCACTGAAGTTTGTGTCCTTGCTGATGTTCTAAGCATTGCGAAGGAAAAAAGATACATGGTAAGTAATTTTTAAATCTATATGCTTAGCAGGTTACCAAATGGGCTAGTCTGTTACAGCTGAAATTATTTAACACTTTGACTGCGGCGAACGCACCTGTCGTGTTTTACTGTTTGAGCCATCCAAGCGGCTCGCAGGCATATGGTGCGTACCGCCATACAAAAACACGCCTATTGTGTTGCGCGCCACACAGGCGGATTGTTTCGTATATTAGCCGCCGCAGTCAAAGTGTTAAGAGATGAAGGCTTTAACAGAATATATCTAAATATCTTATATAAACAAATGGAAAATTATATGCACCGGATACATTCAGGAAAGCTAAAGCTGAGCTGAAATTTTGATTTTGAATTCTAGATTATAAAAATTACCAAGTATCAATTTCAACAAAAATGTGTAAATAGATGTAGGACAAATTATATTTATTATTCAAATGAATATAATGAATGTGCAAGAGATCATAGAGCTTAAAACATTGGGACTTTTCTGTTATAAAACTATCAAAGTACTATAATGAAATTACACTTTCACAGGTCTTGGATCCCATTCAAGCTGAACCAATTGAAAATCGCCCAATGGTTCAGGTCTACGGACGTAAGAAGGCGCTAACAGCCGCAGGTGCTGTTCTCCACAGTGGCGTGGAGCGTCTTCGAGCCAGCGAGACGATGCGGATGACCAGAAATATGCCTGACTTCCACATAGACCTTCTGAGACTCCGTCAAAACTGGAGGCTGAAGAAGGTCTCCAACACAATTGTTGGGGACCTCAGCTACCGTACAGCTGGATCTAAGTTCAGCCAGACTGGAGTATTTGAGGTATATATTTATCGTTCTCATGACTGCATCAATGAGTAAGGGAAGGCCAGTGATGAAATCTCCAGGAGGCTGATAAAAACAAATAAGTAGCCAACATGGTTGTCAAATGTTTTAAATCGCTCAAATATTTCCTAAGCTAATAATTGTTATAAGATTTTATACTAACACAAGTGTATTTTATTACACTATTTGTTCCTTATAATAGCGGCATACAGCTGATGTTTCATGGTCTGAAGAGTATGGTAAAGTTGAAATAATGATGTTCCAATTTAGCCCTCAGAAGCAGCAACACTTATGATTGTTTTATTTGTATGTGCTGGGTAACAGATACATTACTGCCTGTGTCCACTTAACACATTGACTGCGGCAAACGCACCTGTACAGCTCGCAAGCATACGGTGTGTGCCGCCGTACTGAAACACGTATGTTGTGTTACACGCCGCACGGGTGAATTTTTCGAATATTAGCGCCGCAGTCAATGTGTTAACTAACAAGCATGTACCTCACATAATGTTAAGTGGTTATGTTTATGGACGTTTGTAATCAATCACAAATAGAATGGGCTGTTTAAACTCGATCACAGATGGCAGAGGCTTCTGAGAACTAAGATAGAATATGTCTCATTAGTATTGCTTCCTTATAACATCCTTTAACACGTTGACTGCGGCGGCGAATATTCGAAACAATCCACCCGTGTGGAGCGCAACAAAACAGGTGCGTTTCAGTACGGCGGCACACACCGTATGCGTGCGAGCCGCACGAGTGGCGCGGACAGTAATACATGACAGGTGCGTTTGCCACAGTCAATGTGTTAAATCAGAACACAGCAGGTCACACCACAGTATAAAGCAGGAAAGGTAGGCGGTGGTGTCTAAGGAGTGAGCTTTGAAGAGTTTTACCATCTTCAAATGTGAAGAATGTTCGCAGGTGACCAAAGCCCCCGAAGAGCAAATCGCGGCTGCCATGTCTCTGAACGCGTCGGGGCCTCCGCCATCCGCCCTCCGTGTGACGGTCCCGCCAGAGCTGCAGGGGGTGGCCTTCATCTCCGTGCTATGCCAGAAAGGTTGCGCTGGTCGTACTAACATTGTGTTTACCTACAAATTAATATAATTACATATATAAGCTTTTCTACACTCATAGTACCACATGGGCATCATGCACATATACCAAGACGAGGACACAAACACCCAGACCCAGAATAATTATGTAAATTCATTTTGACGTCTGCCTAACCGGCGTCGAACCCAGAATACCAGCAGATTGGTATGGTGAAAGCTGCACCACGCGATTTGTGGAAGTCTACAATACAACCTGTTATCTAACGTCACATGATATACAGTTTTCTATTTGTCTGCGTGTGCAGGCTGACCTTGGAAACATTGAATCGATTAATAAGGAATGTTCATAATATTTTATCGAGCTATTTAGCAGATGTTCAAAAATGGTAGAACTTGATGATGACTATTTACCAGTCTACTTGCTCCCACCTCCGAAACTTCATATCTCTGAACATCAAAAATATTTTACCAATCTTTCGGAATGTTATGATTAAAAAATTTGATGCATGGAACTAGGATAAGCTAGCCTAGTAAGCTTCTAAAATACTATACTAACAGCAAGTTCTCTATTCTTCTAGAACAAGAAGAGGTTGTGACAGCGACGTTGAGTTCCTCGGCGGTGAACTGCCCGGGCACGTTGCCGGGTGACGGTGCAGAGCTCCACTGGCAGCAGAAGCTGGAGGCGGCGCAGAACGTACTGTTCTGCAAGGAGCTGTTCGCGCGTTTAGCAGCTGAAGCCGTGCAGCTGGACGCCTCCATACCGCACATGGTCGTCGGCAACCAGATCATGGCTACCGTACGTGTGATTTAAGCTGTACTTCTGCTTCCGCTCTTTTTCTTCTATATTTCCTTTTTCTCAGAATGCCACTCTTGTTTTTTAATTTCTTATTCTGCTTTTCCTACTCCTTTCTATTTCTCTTAAAAAGTGTCATTCATTCTCTCTTTTTTTTTGCTTTCTACTCACTCCAATATACCATAGGTGACAGCTAAGAAGTTTATTAGTGGCAGTGGATTTTTCATTCTAAGTGTTATTTCGTTATAGTAAAATAATTTTAATAGATATATTTAATTCCAGGTACTACCAGGCATTCAGCTTTTGATAAGACTTTGTCACAACAATGGACAGAATAAGAACAACACCCATGAAACTGTTAAGGTTGGTTAAACATTTTTTTTTACATTCATAGTATGTGTAAGTAAGTATGGAATTTTGGCAATTATGTGCCATTAAAATACTAATGCTGTCCGAACCGTGCGACATCTCGGGTCGTACTGAAAATTAGCGGCCGGGCTTGCGCACCCAACCCGACTGTGATCCTCTTGTTTGAAGAGTAGAAAACGTGCAGGCCACTTAATGTTAAGTTGTTACAGCCGATAGACACCGATGATCACTGATGAACTGGATTGAAATCGTGATGTCATATATATACATATGCGTTACAGCTGCTGAGAACTAAGATGGTCGTTTTGCTGTAAGTGTGCCCAGAAACCACCTCTCCAACCGAAACACGAAACCCATTTTGTAGCGGACTGCGAGAGCTGCAGTGGTAGCGCCCCGGACAGACTATAGTTCTATCACGCCTATCAGAGGTGTTAGGAAGACCTGACTGCTTTTTTTATTTATTTTGGTTGAAGAGTAGCAAACGAACGTGCAGGCTACCTGATCTCTCGTGCAGGACACCCACATCTGGAGATGTGCGATTACTGGACATACCTACAGCGAGGTAACCATCATAGTCCGCAGGAATAGTGATGCATCTACGTACGACCTCAGATAGAACTTCAGTTTTGTTTGAGTGATCAATTAACATCAGGTGGCTCGCACGCTCGTTTCCAACTCTTAAAATATAAAAAAAATCTGTGACGTGTATAGAGCGAGACGGGCGGCAAGTCGGAGCACGACCACGTGCTGGAGCACTCGCTGCACCAGCTGCTGCGCGCCGTGCACCACGCCAACACGCACCACCCCTTCCCGCACCCCGCCACCGGCCCGCTCGGCCCCACCAAGCGCCGCTCGCTCGCAGGTAAAGCCTATTCTGCCATCTATAAGCTATAATACCGGTACATATCAAAACCACTTTTAGTGTTACGCCCAAAAAAGTGGATCACTATTAAAAGTTAGTGCTACTCAAGAGTTGTTTATTAATCACGTGAGGATCGAAAAGGGTGGGAGGGGGTTTGGAAAAATCACGGGATGTCACAAGATGAGAGGGGTCTAGTGTGATATTATGTGTATTTATTTTTCGAAAAGCCGCGCTTGACCTTGGCTCCCCAGGGAAGGATTTCCTTTATTATTTTTATGCTAGTCAGAAAAAATCTGCAACCTCATGATTATCTAAACATTTTAATAAGAAACAACTGCTTTAATTTATCGAAGAAAATATAATATAGTGGCATTTAGCATTGTATTCTTTAGTTGCCGTACGAACAAATATTTCATTCATTTATTTGGGATTCCATAAAAGTAAAATAATCTTCTACCCATATCATTTTTAGAAGGAAAATTTTTATTTTTATGGTAAATTAAAATACGTCGCGACCCGCACAAATATAAGCCGCGGGTCGTGCTTTGGAGAGTCCAGATCTAAACAGACTACCAAGAGCTTCGTACTTCTTCAATTGTGTATTTCTAAACAATTTTATATTAACTGAATAATCATTGTCAGAAACGATTCTAATATCCAGCTAAGCACTAGTTACTTGCTAGAACTGTCCCAGTTTTCCACACTATTCTTGTAATATTCGCTGCCGCATTTTTACCCATCCTTTCTTTCTTCATACAATAGTATCTTAATGTCTATCTCTGTACCCAGGTCCAATGGCAGCGGACCGGTTCGAGCTGCTGGAAATGAGCAGGGAACAATCTCTCCTGGAACAGATCATACAGCAAGCGCAGCATTTCTTCATGCGCCGGCGCAGCGAATACGTGCTTGATACTATCGCTAAAGAGGTCGCTACTGTCGTTTCATTTTTCGAGACGTTACACTCTCACATAGCAAAAATTGTATTAAACTTTTACTGTCCCAGTAGTTTTGCTCAACGCAGATATTTTAAATCAAATATTTACCTCTCCTACAGGTTAAGGATCCTCTTATTGTGTCTCATTGGAATGCCTTGAACAGTCCAACGCAGTCTTGCGTCAAAATTAACATCATGGCATATGGGTATGTAGCAACAATTAAATCTGAAATAATGACTTAAATTGATAGGAAAGTGCAATTTTGAATTGACAAACTGTTGTAGTATTGTTTTATGTATGAGCATGTTTAATTTTTATTACTGAAGTGTTTTTATTATAAAAAAAATATATACACATACATTTTTAGCATGAACTAGTGATACTGAATATTATTATTTTATTCTATTTTTTGTAAATGAAGAAGTAAGAATAACTTAAAAGTTGGTCTTATTCGTCCACAAACCCACATTGGGGCAACAAGATTGAGTTTATTCCAGATATCAATTGTGGGAAGAGAACGCATTCTTATTATATTCCACTGGACATAATAAGGGTTACAGCCAGGTACAATTTCATAAGATCCACACCCAAAAGCAATCTGTTCCACTGGATATGAAAATCGCAGCCAGCTACAATTTCATAAGAATCGAGCCTAAAAGCCATACGGTCGCAGATACGACGCGGTGTGCCGCACATCACTGGTGGTGCACGTGGGCGAGAAGACGCTGAAGTGCATCTGCCGCGACGGCCGCGTGCGACACCTCTCCTACGAGCTGCAGGAACTGCGCGACCTCATCTACTGCCAGGTGACGCACATCACATAATCATCGTCATTGGCGTGCCAAGCCCGTCTAGCCTGTCTATTCCTTTCCCCAAAATTTTGGGCAGAGTACTGTAGGTAGAACTTGGCAAGTTTCCTACCAACGCAACATATCGGCTCCTTGATAGTAATTTTACGTTATTTAACTGTAAATGAGGAGAGGACGCCATTGGAATATTCAAAAATATCGGGGTTCACAATTAACACACATCGCGTACTGAAGCAGCATAGTGAAGTACTTCTGGCTTCCTCTTAACTGTAGCAGCTTTATGAGTAGATCATAGTGTAATTCCGTATGTACAAACATTCTGTGAGCAACAATTCTCATTCAGTTTGCCGAAGTCATTATCTAGTATATAAATAAAAATCGTTTCGTTAGGTTATTGCGCATGTCGAAATGTGCGTACTTCGACAACCTTTTAGCCTTTGCAAAACTTCACTACAGTGCTTAGGATAATACCTATTTTTTTCTTTTTATAGATTATTTATTTTTTATTGTACCAAGATTCAAAATAAAACAAAATACAGTAGGGTTTAGTGTTTATTAATCGCATTAACACAACTCTTTACTCATATCTATTTTTAATGCAAACCATTCATTGCAGCGTCTGCTTGACATCAGACAGAATCATTTGCGCCAATATTCTTAATTTTATTATTTTAGTCTATATATAAAATACACCATTTATGTAGAGAATAGAAGTATCAAAGGACACAATCCACCTGATGATAATTGATCACAGATATCTATAGACATCCATTACAGACTCCAAATAGGGAAAGTCCTACCGGAGGTTGATCACAGCCTTACTTTTTTTTAGGTTAAGTTCTGCGGACTGGTAAGGTCTAAGGAATGCTTCATATTAGTATATCTGCCTTACCAAGCCCTGTAAACCTGAATACAATACCTTTACACAGCTTTTATAAGGTGGAAACCATTGTTACAAGTATCTAAAACCAATTCTTTGCCACCACTTTGACTGCGACGGCTAATCCGCTTGTACGGCGCGCAACATAATAAGCGTGTTTCTGTATGGCGGCACGCACCGTATGCGTGCGAGCCGCACTGATGGCTCGGACAGTAAAACACGACAGGTGCGTTTGCCGCAGTCAAAGTGTAAAGAAACGTACATAATCTGTCTTACCCTTTTAGATCACGCAGCAACTCTTTTACTTCTATTATAAGGCAGAAAATTGTGTCACTTATGATACTGATACTGTCTTAGTCAGACTACAGTGCCATCACCTCCTTCTATCCAATGTTTCCAAGATATAGATATCTAATGTTACCACTTCTTTCAGATTTACCAGCACCAGATGACAGCTGTGCAAGCTGTCGGGCGCTGCATGGGCTGGCAGCTGTTAGCCAGCAGCTCGCATATGGGCTCCGGACCTGTAGAACCGCTGGGAAACGCCTCATCATGCCTGCTGGCCTCACCTAATGGTGAGTTGGACCTAGGCACCATAGGTTTAAATCATTAGAACTTTTCTGTTCTTATTGAAATTGCTTCTTATGTTGCATTTTCTAATGCAACATCGAGCAATAATCTTGTCTAATTTGACTTTAGTGTCAGTGTTTCGGGGGACATCTTTAGATTTAAATCTATGGAACCTGCAGTGTAATTTAACAATATTCTTTATTACCAGAATTTTGTACTTACATAATTTTGTAAGAGGATTAGAGGGAAGGATTAAGTAGAGTTCAGTCTGTATTTTTCCCACTTCAGTCTTTCCTTGTTGAAGTAAGACTGAAGCATACTCCTGAAGCTACTGTTGGTTGTTCGAAATTATAATCAACTTATAGTTTTAATGATCCACAAAACTGTGCCAGATAATCTGCAAAATTATAATTTTCTATTATTCAGGATACTGTCTGCGCAAAGAAAAAATGTGGTTCCCGCATACTTGAAAATTTATTTATTTAAACTTGTTTGGAAATACATGTAGTATGTACATTCATGTAAACGGTGTTGTCCACTCTTGATCTGTTATAAATTATTTCATTGTAGGTGATAGAATGATAGCAATAAGGTGCGAGCCTTCAGTGGGCATGCAGGTGTTCATTGCCCAATCGCCAAGGAAGGATTTCTTCGCCAGTGAATTAGTTCAAGATAAAAAGTGGGAGAACCTCGGTGGAGCCTTCAAAGAAATCAAACTAGAAAGAATGGAAGGCAAAAACTTCTTGAACAAGATGGAACTACTGATGGCCTGTCTAAGCAGTCCTTCATAGAAAAATATCTAACCAACAATTTACTCAAATAATTGTAAGATTAATTTAATTACGTAGGTCTTTTCATATTCAAATAAAAGTCGCGAATCGGAATAATTGTTTTTTTTTTTATTATATTTAAGGTAATTAATTGTAGTCCAAGGGTGCTAAGGTATAATGTTAAATGTCCAAATGAATTGTTCTTGAGTGCTCTCGACGCAACAGCAGACTCGAGATAAAATAATTCCAAGGAGCTGCAACAAAAATATTGTTAGAACCTGACAATGACAAACAAAAATCCAATGAGGTGTTTTACTGCAATTTTAACCACTAGAAGTGCCACTTTGTCGTATAATAAACTACTAAACATCAACCAGATTTATTCAGAACCGTAATCCGTCTTCTGTACGTTCATGTTGTTGTCTGTATGTGTATATTTGTAAGTAGTACAAATAAAGAGTATTTGTATTATAAGATTCTAAGCTAATATTATCGCGGAAATTAAGTTACAATATCAAAATTTTAATTATGTAACCTGCAAATAGTACAATGTTCGGTGCGTAAAGACAGTGGTATGTTGTGACATGGTAAACAAAATATAAAAACGAACTAGATGTATGGTAGATAGACTAATTTTTACCACTAGTGTCTGTCAATAGAATCTTCCCGTTATGAGTTTCGCCATGACCACGATCATGTAACTGAGTCGAAATATCGGTAATTAAAATAACCACATGTCGTGAGAACCCGTTACATAATTAATTGCTACAATGTTTTTTTTTTTGGCATTTAATATATCGAAAATTATTTTCTGTTGTGTAGAAGTGTATGTCTATACAACGGTATAATATTGCAATGTATTACAACTCGGTGTAAAATTTTGAGGTTATGTATATCATCATCAACAATCAATCTGATTTCAAAATTCATTTTACATAATTACTGTAAATGATGCAAGTGGAAATTAATTAAAATTTCATTATTTCTGTAAATATTCAACGTGTTTTTAATACATTTTATGCCTTGTCATAGTCATAATAGATGTGAAGTGTCGTAGTTAAGTGTCCATAATATTCTTCTATTATTGTAACAAAATAATTAACTCCAACATTTTAAAGTATTTTTACTAATAATATTCAATTGTATATTATGTTGAACAAAAGTATAGTGGCGACATCTGATGTAAGTGTTGCGTAAAACACCCCAATACGACACATTGTATGAAAATGGAATGTATACACACAAACTAAAATAAAGAATGAAATTACACATGAATGTACCACAAAAACTTACATCATATTCCCAAATAATTTATATTTACAAGGAAAAAACTACATTTGATCTGAAGCAATGAGAACTGCAATCAAACTTATTTATGAAAAAATAATAAAATTCAAGAGTGTCCTAAATCATAATTAAAACTGCTAATGATAAACTGATGATTTTATAAGTAAAGAATATTGGTTATTATTATTTTTCTAATTTGAACAAATGAAAATTTCAAATTCATTCCTGTATTTAATTAATTGTAACTTATTTAGTTATATTTAAAAAGAAACAAGTATAATACGTTACATGGACATAATAAGTTGAATTGTGTTTGACCTTTGAACAAGTATGGATTCATACGTAATAGCAAAGATTTACAATTATTGTGGGTTTCCATGTTACATTCAGTGAAGTCTTTTTAGAGATTCTTTTAAAAAACAAATACTTAAGATGTTCAATAAATGTAAAAAATGTTAAGCGCCATAAAAATCATTAGTTATTCATTTTGATCGAATTTAAAAAAATCCTTTAGCCTAGTAGCCTTTCTTATGACAGCTAAATAAAATCTTTAGAAGTGATCCTCTAATAGTTATTATGATGAATTATATCACAACATGAATATTAGAATTTATTGTATCAAGCAACTGATTGTCAATCATATGAGTATTTTTAAAATAGCATGTGAAAATAACAATTGCGCTAGCATCATACAAACGTGAATATATTTTTGAACAGTACACACCTTATTCACTCATTAACCTTGCATACACACAACGATTTCCTTATCTAATTAGGTCTCAAATGTAAGGTAAGTAGTAAGTTAGCTAGTGTTAGTAGTTAGCTTCAATCTTTGAAAGTAAGTTTAATGTAATTTTTTATTTATGGTACAATTGCCCACCACTATTGAACTAATTGTACTGGGAAATTCTACCATAACCAAAAATGATTAATGCATACTGTGTGATAATGTGAATAAACATTTCCCTCGATTCTAAAATTTATAAGTGCTATAAACAAAGTGATAAAAAGTTGACTTAAGCACATGTTGTTCAATCACATGAGTTATGTTTTCATGTGGTCAATACTGTTTTAGGTTTAGCAAACAGAACATATGTATCAATGAGTAATCCACTTGATATTTAGAAACTACTATAGCCCTACGATATATATCCAAATAGACATAAGCGCTACCTGAAATTTATCACGAAACCTTTGATACCAAATTGAGTTTGCTATGAATGAATGTTGCTACAAAGCGAGTCAAATCATCTTACATGTGCCATACCAACTTAAGCAGCAGCTTTATAGCGCTGTACCACATTAGGAATAAGTATGGCAGCTTAGAAGATTTGACTCTCATGAGCTCAACTGTATTGTTTTGATAATTAAACCATATCAAGCTATTAGGCAATAAGGATATCCATATACACTCAGAACATGTTGAATGGTATATGAAATATTATGTATTACAGTTTAATAACAGATAAATTTACATATAAATGATTTCCAATGGTTTATTTAACTGTAAAACTTACCGAACATTCAATTATAAACAAACTATTCTCTACAGACGTCTTAATATTGTGATGCTTTATACATACATACATCAAATCATTTACAAACAAAGAATTCAAGTCATCAGAGCCTTGACTAACACATTAATTAATGTACAACAAATATGACAATCTGAAATAATTTTAAAAATTCTACCATAACTTCTCAATATCACCTAAAGTTGACGACTGACAGAGAATGCTATCAAACATTGTATCATTTACTGTGTGGACTTAATCCATATAGTAAATACACACATAAAATACAAACTTCTACAACAGGGGTTTATGGGAATATAAGAAACCTTGGATTGATGCATTTAAAAATTAAACTTAACATCATAATTATGTATAATATAGGCATTCTTAATGGAAACGTTCCTCCCTAGCAGTAGTGATAATAATAATGTGCATTCAAGGATGGTATCTACCCCATGTACCCAAATCTCAATTGCATTGAAAAAGAGCTCCTATATGTTATATCTGTGTCCATTTAGAAGTCTTAAATGCCTTCGTAACAACTTAGTCTGTCTGTCAAAGAGGACATTTCTTTGAGCTATAAGTATAAAGGCCACGAAAATAATAACTTATCAATTTTTTTTTATTCTGAAGAGAACCATACCAACAAGCAAGCCACTTGATGTTAAGTAGTCACTACAGCTCATGGACACTCATGCCTAACCTGAAATAGGACTGAAGTGTTATCCGAGGTTGAACATGTCACTACTCCCAAGGACTAAGATGGTTGCCTGACTAGTAAGTGTATCTGCAAACAACACTTCTCCGACCGAAACAATTGCTTCATAGCAGATTGTGAGATCGGCAGTCGCACATTCCCGGTCAACTTATAGTTCTACCACATATCAAATGACATGGTAATATGTCAATAGATAATAATGTATATTTTTATTGAAAAATATCCATGTCAGTATTACATGACAATCACAACATATTTATTTAATGTCTACATTCACCCTTGCTATAGCAATATTATATTATTATCATAATATTAATATGGGAGATAATTCTATGGCTAAATATTAATCAAGAAATGTGTACATTACCTCTAACTCCGAGGGACATAGACACAAATGAACTCATCTCAGCATTAAGCCCCCAGTATTAGCAGATATTGAACTTAACACGAGGAGGCTTCAGATTACGATAACACTAAACCTAACTTAAACTAGAATTAAATTAAAATCGGGAGAGGGGTGATCGAGATCTGAAATTGCCGCCGCCGTTACCGGAGCCATAGCCGTTGCTCTGGCCGTTGCGGTTGTAAGGGCGGCCTCCACCGAACGAGTTGAATCTGTTGTTGCCTCCGAACGAGCCCCCTCGGCCGCGGTAGCCGCCGCCGCCGCCACCGCGACCGCCGCGGAAGTTCCCGCCCCGACGCGGCCCGTCCCGCTTTCTAGATAGCTCTACTTTCAGCGTCGCGCCTAACATCTCGAAACCGTTCATCGCGCTACACGCATCCTCCGCCTCCTGCATGTTCTCGAACTCTATAAACGCGAAGCCTGGGGGATTAAGTGCGACCCACACAGAGTTCAATTTGCCGTATTTGTCAAATTCCCTCTCCAAATCCTCTTTCTTGATGCCCTCCACTAGTCCGCCGACGTACACGCGTGTGCCTCCTGAGCTCATTGTGATATATTTTCAAATCTAAAACCAAATACGACTAGGGTCACACAACATAAATAGATAAATACAATGAAATACAAGATGTCGCCATGGCTTGACGATGCCACGCCAACCGATCGGCGAAAACATTGAGATAACCACAAACAGTTAATACTCACGTGTCTTGGCAATAGATGAGTATTTATATATGGACTAGAACTATTTGTTTCAACACGAAATACTATAAATTGAATTATTTTGTCAGTCAAAATGAAAAACGGATCAATAATGTTGACGAGTGAACGTGCTAAAGAAAGAACGAACGAACAGAACGAATGAAATCAATTGACAATAGCGAATGAAGGAAAATAAAATGTTGCCATATTTAATAAAAATGTGTATAAGTAGAAATTCGTGTCTCTGTTTATTAAACTGCAAAATGTTCACAAATTTAATTTCGGCCTTACTATTTTAAGACGCAGCTGCTTCAATCAATAATTCCAAAGCCGTTTTAATTAATTCAATCAGCTATTTCAATTATACAGAAGATATTTAGGTTCCCGATGGATTAAAGTACTTTAATTAATAAAAAGATCTGTTCTCTTAATTTCATTTGCAACTCTAATGTACTGATATATTATATACTGATACACGCATAGAATAATGTTCGTTTGTCGATCTCATCACTAAAATAGTATCAATTTAATCTAGCAATTTCTCTGGAACTTTTTTTCGAACTAATGTACTAATTTTATTATAATCACAACGTTTATTAATATAGCAACTCTAAAATTATAGGCTTTTATTTATACATTATATCAAACTTGGATATAAATTAGCTGTAAATTTACACTATCTTGAAAATTGGTTATGATGATATTCAAAATATTACAAAGTAACAGATAAAAAAGTAGATGAATATTTGCCGCGTTATTGATCTGTGATGAAAATGGAAAATTGATCTGATTGGTTCCTAAGACCGGTGTGAATGAAAACAAGAATTGAAGTGAAAGGCAGAGGAAGAATGAGTGAACAATTTACAGTTGAACTGAGGTAGAGGGGCGGAGGCTTTTGATTTGAAACAAATAGGTATGATGAGGTAAGAGGTGGGAGGGCAGGAGGAACTATACGCACCAAACCGGCCAAACGACTTTGTTCAACGGTCGCGCGGTCGCGCGCATTTTCGCTTATTTTACACAGCCCCACCTTTGTTTAGTTATTTTGATACATTTATTAAGATAACTGACTAATGTTGTCTTATTCTTGATACAAGCATAATTTTGAATAGTTTAAAAAATGTGTCGTGTCGTGACGAAACAGCGAAGGAGGACTTCTACCTGTGCGATGTTTGGATAGGTGTTAAAGTTACAGAGGATCGCTAGTAAAAGTGAAATGAATATTTTTTATAAGAGCTAGACTTTTCTAAGGGGTTTTAAGACATGGGAGTGCAGAAACGGCATAGTCAGTTCGGCGACACGAAATACAAGTGGAGGACGGTGGTGTTGGTGTTGTGTTATGTATGTGTTTGTGATGGGCAAGTTAGGGTGGGCAATACTGACCCTTACTTGTTGAATAAGACTTCTGATTTGACCGAGTTGGCCGGTGGAGTGTTGTTTGGGCGAAGTGTGTGGCGCGTTGAGGGTAGTCCATACTTGCTGCGTGATGACCTGTTGATAGAGCGGGAAGCAGAGCTGGTAGTGGAGCCTGGCGTAACCATTTGGTTCGCACCGATGATCGGCATCACTGTGCGCGGGAAACTGGTCGCTGTGGTTAGTACATAATTTTTATTTATTCATCGTTATATTTAATTTTTTTGCACATATTCGCACACTAAATACCTATTTGAGTTTCCTTTATTTCAGATACCATATCGACGTATCTAATATTTCTTCCTAATGAATCTATAAAAATGGCCTTTCTTTCCGTTAATCAGAAATAATCTCTTCTAAATTTCTTTTTCTGTTTTTCCTACAGTGAACGCTTACCGACATATTTCTTATGTAGTTTAAATATTCAACTCTAAACTGTCTTCATATAGATTGAAAAACTTACGACTTCAGGGGGAGGTGCAAGACACTTAAGGTATATCTTAAATGGTTTTTACAGTAGTACTGTTAAAGTTACAAGTTAATTGTCTAATTAGGTTGTATGTTATTGATGTGTTGCTGGTGATAAGCAAATTAGTGCAAATCTAGTTTATCTCCACAATCCTAATTGTGTGTGTGAAGCATGTAGTAGACTTTTATTGCTACGACCTTCAAAATATCTACATTAAATTTTAAATTATAGTAACATTTTTTTTATATACTTATATAAATACAAGATCTCGCACAGGTCGCACAGATCTACATAATCTTTATGATGGGACCCCTAATATGTTCGAGGTAAAGTGAAACCTATATTTCTCCTTATATAGTCCTTTCACCCGCCATGAAAAGCCATTCGAATGTTTCTACTTTGTTTATGAATTTGGTTTTAAGCTTGTTATAGGATAGACAGTTAAAATATTATACTCTTTGCTTTAGTATCGTTCAAATTAGCTTATATAGCCAAGAAACGGGTTGTTCCTTTGACTTTATATTTATTTTATACTAAGATGTATGTCCGTATATAAACGTAAAAGTTCGTATGAAAAAGAAGGTATACGTACGTATATAAAAAGTATGTGTGTAATTATTGCTTGTAGCGTTGTAGATTAAATTAGATTCTAATTAGAGAAAATGCTTTTAAATTAGTTGTTGAAATTTTGCAATAGGTAATTTTATATTTTTATAGATCCAACTGGGCGTATTCTTAACAGAAGCGAGAGACAATAAATAAAACAATGTAAACATTCTTATTTGTTTCTTTTTGTTCTGTAATTTTTTTTATCCTTTTAAGCATTTAAACATAGTGAACAAAATGTTCTTATGCTATGGAAATACACCGCAATGCGCAACATGGCAAGAAAGTCTCAAAATCTACGATTTCGTGTTTTCGTGTCATTATTCAAATTCCAACCCAATTGTTTCAACATCGTGTGTTCTTCCGTAAAACTATATCGCTATCCCTTCAATCGATAAAACACTCGATAAATTCCACAGTTTTCTGATAAAGCTACGTGCTTGCCCTGATAATCATATCATCGCCTATCACTCATTCACCTGTGATATCCACTTGTTCACATGTTATTGTTAAAGAGCTAATGAAGATATAAGAAACTATACTACAAAAAAAATCAATACATGTTCGCGGATGCTAATTTAGTTTAGAGACTTTGAAAGTAATACATATGTATAAGTAACTATTACTACTACTGTGTTGGCATTCAGTCGACAAGGCTGATCCACCCACGTTGATCGCTAAAGGAATTAAATTGGCTAACAGGAATTCTGTTTTCAAAAGTTCATCTTATACAAACAAAGAGAAAAAGTGCGAGTACTTGATATCCATTTATTTTTTATATAATAAAATCACTAAGTATAATCTATTGCAAGGTTAGATTTATTGTATTTTCAAATCACAATACCTTTAGATGTACCTTCTTTAGGTCGGTACGGTCGTACCGTTAGCGAAACCTTAAATTTGTACGTTGCTTACCCCAGAATTATGAGCAGTTATAGCAAGCAGTACTTGGCAAGGGTATCCACCAGTATGTCGAACATCACCTAGCAGATCCTTGGGATTTAACTACTTTACTATAAATTTAATTCGTAACTTTAAGGGTAGAATACCCTTAAAGTAGATTTTAGACTCACGTTGGAGGTCCAGTGTGCAAATCTTAGGCATTTCTTCCTTTTTCTGACTTCTGAGTTTTCAACTTGTTGTTGTGCGTAGTAATAATAATTTACCACACGCTTTTACGATGAACAAACTTGCATACCCAAGAGTTTTTCGTAAACAACTGTTAAATAAACAACTGTTAACATTGTTAAAGGTGTGTGAAATCTCCTACTTCAGTTGGCCATCGTGGCCTACCCAATACTTCTCATTCTTAAGGGAGATCCTCAGCAATGGTTGATGTTTTTTTTTATGTTTAAAGAGTAGCAAACAAACCTGCAGGCCACCGGATGTTAAGTGGTCACTATATCCCGTGCACACCCACATCTAACCTTAAACAAAACTGAAGTTCTGTCTGAGATCGTACGTAGATACGAACGTAGTACTTCTGAGGACGAAGATGGTCGCCTTCTTGGAAGTGTGCCCGATAACCGCACCTCTGCAAACGAAGCACAATTGCTACACGGCGCATTATGAGGACTGCGACGGTACTTCTCCAGACGAACTATAGTTCTAGCACTTATCAAATGATAGATGATAATGAGTGTATAATTCAGATTCACTCATCCAACACAGCAAGTATTGAATAAAATATAGGTTTCCACGAAGAACAATCTGGTTGGCGAAATCATTCCCACGTTGGAATGGACTGGGAAAGACAAAGGCAATGTAGCAAACAATGAAGTAAAAGGTCACACTACTGTCTAATATCTCGAAAACAATAACAGTTCGTTCCGATTGAAAAGCAAAGAGTAAGGTTTATAAATGATGTAATAAGTAAACCGAGATTATTGAATAATGCAAAAATTGAGCAACATTTTTTTTATGTTTGTAAAGTAGTAAACGAGCATGAAGGCCACCTGATGTGAAGTAGTCGCCACCAACCCATGGACACCCACATCTAACCTCAAACAAAACCGAAGTTCCGTTTGAGGTTGTGTATGGATGCGTCACTACTCCTGAGGACTATGATGATCGCCACGCTATATGTGTGCTTGGCAACCGCACCTCTTCAACCGAAAGACAATAGCTGCTTTACGGCGGATTATAAGGGCGGCGGTGGTACTTCCCCAGACGAACGATTATTCTACCACCTGTATATGCTCTATTCTGAGATAAAATACGTTGTTTTCTATTTTCTATCTTCGTGAATACTACTAGATATAACTGATGTTCAGTAATAATCAACGAAGTATATTAATTTATATTTTAATGAAATGTATTTATAAATTACGCCATTTTCAAAAGTAATATATACTTTCGTATCTCTTATAAAAGAAGTCATTACTAGTATAGCAGACTGCATTGACATTGATTTCATACATCGAAATATAAATAACAGGTTCCTTAAAAAACGAATATTCATGGCTTAAATTTATAACATCAGTGGACAAAAGTTTAATACTTTCACTATTATAATGGGGTGTGTTTTTTGGACGAGAACCTGTTTTGTGTACGTGGATAAAAACGACAACGGTCGTCACAAAAAATATAACGAAATGTTAGGGGAGAGAGTGACCTGTCTCGAAGGATAACAGATAACCCTAACGTGTAATATTAACTGTTTTATGAAGTAACACAGATTGATATATTTTTTAGATTTGTTAAATTGTTGCGTTTTAAAGGTGGTAGAATTATAGTTCGTCTCGGGAGGTGGAAAAGTTGGAGAAGTGACGATGCCGGGAACCTTACAGCAAGGCGAGCATCTTAGTCCTCGAGAGTAGTGACGCATCTGCGTACCTTAGATAGAACTAGTTCTGTTTGGGGTTAAATGTGGGTGTCCATAAGCTGCAGTGACCACTTAACGTCAGGTGGCCTACACGCTCGTTTTTTACTCTCCTAATATAAATAAAAATTGTTGAATTTGATCGACAGTCAATAAAAGCAAAACCAATGAAACAATTATTCGAACAATATTTAACCCTCGGCAATGTGAGACGATTAAAAATATTTGTAATGTCAATTTAAAAAAAAATCATACATAATCATGTCACAGACGAAAGCAAGAATGATCCAATTTGATGAGACTTGAGCGGTGTTAGCGGAGCCAGGAACCGGGGATCTACCTTAAAGTAGATCCCCGGTTCCTGGCCGAAACACCCGCAGAGGAACACCGTTGGGTTTTAG
>DWKL01000442.1:0-19005 GCA_018249415.1 Phareas burnsi | reverse complement strand
ATATCTCAACGATTACACCAAAAGCTCTAAAAACTGACTATACCCTAATTATTTAGCATGAATAGTTTTGTTAATAAAGGAATTTATAAATAATGTTGTACTGTTACAATGGAAACAAAACAAAATACTATTAGATATAAAAGAAAGGGGAAGAAGTTCAGTCATAACTAAAATTGTTGGTACACAAACACAATATAAATATAAGCAATTGTTGTCTTTTTTACATAAAATAAATATGTAAATAAAAAAGAAAAATATAACGTTATTTTTAGCTACATATATTATTTTAAAAACCAGATGTAAAGACAAATTAAAAAAACTCACAGGGAATTCAAACAATCTAAAAAGTTCTAATGCTTCAGTCTCACTTAATTTTCCTAAAGAGGTGGTTTCTTCTGCAATCTTGAGCCACTCCTTCTGGAATTGTTCTGTCTGCTGTTGAGTTTTCTCTATATAATCTTTTATTACAGCTTCAATTTTAGCTCTTTTAATTAATCTCTCAAGAATAGTCCAGTCTCCATGGATGTTACACTTTGGACATAAAAAGTATCCTAAAAGTACGGTAAAATACAGTTGTTAAAAATATATCGCATCGTAAATTGAAACTGCAGAGGCCATTATGCCATTAATATTATCTTGTCTCTGACAAATATTTAGAAAACTTATGTCCACTTTTCACTGAGTAGTGGTATATTTTCTTTAACTTAAGATGTCCTTTGCATGGGTTTCTATGGTAGAGTCAATTATGTTTATTTAGCTTCTTGAAGACAAATTTGTTCGGGCCTTTTTGTAGTATTGATGGTTATGGGTATAATGTCTGGACTTTCAGTATGATAAATAAAACCCATGAATGTTCCTTTACGTAAGGATTTTTAAATTCGTATATTAATATAAGTTTGAAACAATGTTAATACGTATTACATTTATCTATTGATGATAGCCGGCGTGTCTTGGTGTTTTTATTTATAAATAATACTTACCGGTAGTTTTATTTACGTAAATTTTATTCTCAACATTTTTCTGGTCCCCGGAGCATACCATACATTTTGTCGTTAGCGATGTGAATCCGTCCTGAACCGCAAAACCCTTTTGTCTTAACAATTTTCGAATATCAGCTACTGTTACCTTAGGAATATCGCTTAAGCCAATGCTATGTATTTTCCTCCTAGTATATTTGTGACTATAGATAAACGCTTGCCTAGTAAGATACCGATTAAATCTTGAAAAATAATACATATTTCTTAAAGAAATTAAATTTAAATAACATACAGTTAACCTCAAAAATGCATGTTTGTTTATGTTTTATCTGTCATTGACATTATTGACAGTGACTGAAAGAAAGCAGGATAGTCAGAGTGCCTAAAACAGATACTTTAATTGGGCACGGATAATTTTTATGTTCAGTAAATAGCGTGCTTAACTCATTCACTCGATATTACCGAATCGAATCAAAACGACATTGCTTTTTGCATCAATGCTATCGATTTAATGTAATTTAATTACGCTGTTAAAGCAATAATCTCGAATTATTGTTTTAATAACTATAACTAGGCTGTCATGTGGTATTGCCCTAGAATAGTACGATCCCTCATTCCCGTTATTGTCGTAGAGGGTGTCAGAAAGTCCTGGAGATGGACAGTGATTTCTTTTACTACAGTAACCATCAATACATATTGTCAAGCGCGGTGAAAGGAGGCCCGATGTCTAATAGTGAACTATAAAGGGTTAAAGGATAAGATTTATATCTAATGAAAGCAGCAAACCGTCACGCAGTTCCCATGGTGTTATGTGATCACTATGGATATCTGTTACCAATCCTAAACAAGACTTGAGTTCCACTTGAGATTGAGCAGAGGTGCGTTGCTGTTCCTAAAGGCTAAGTTAGATAGCATATTAATATATCTGCCTTATTAGATCCATTAGATCAGAAAACCGTGGCTTTACATCGCTTTCATAAGACAAAAATAGGTGTAGCTATGATGTCACCGCCGTCACAAGTCGTTCTTACACCATAGAAACAATTGTAATTATTGTTACTTATGAACAAATAGATTATCAATATCTTCCAAACATTACTTTTTGTTTCCTTTTGAACTAATATATTTGGGTGTATCCTAGCAGTGACACATTTAAAGCAAAAAAAACTTTGAGGCCAGGTAAATTTAAATAGGTAAACAGAAAGACACAAATTTTTCTCTACACAATCTTATATTATAGGTAACAATATGTACATATGATAATCTTAATCCAGGGTTGCCAAATTGTACTAAATACATAAAAGTTATTAAAAACAAGTATCCGATATCCGACACATCACAATCTTACAAAATTAAATAGTTAAATAGTCTAAAATTGATCTAAATTAAATTTGGCTTACATAAATACAAGTATCCTCACCCAACAAATACTTATTGGTACTATCAAAATATGCTTTGTAAAATATTTTTTTCTTTACAGCCTTAATAATATTTATATAATAAATCATATCATTATAACAATTTTTTTAGATATTTCTTTTTAGATGTAATCTTTTGGTCTACATAATTCTGTAGTATAAAAATGATTTTTTACATCAGTTCAAATTGCTGTAAAATTTATTTTTAGATTTAACACATACCACTTTCACCATTTATAAATATGTTTCATATCTCTGCTACTGTAAAGCAAAGTTTTTTTAAGTGCGAAGAATACCAAACGAGCCTGTAGGCCACCTGATGTTAAAGTGGCTACTGCAGCCATGGAAATCCACATTTAACCGCAAACAGGACTGAAGTTCTATTTGTGGTCATAAGTAGATGCATTACTACTTCTGAGGACTAAGGTAGTTGCCTCTGTTTGTATACTCGGCAACCGTGTCTCCAATCGAAACACAAGAATTGCTTCACGGCCGATTATGAGGGTCGTGCCTCCCCAGCCAGACTATAGCTCTACCACCTTGCAATAATATAATAAAAATGCACTATCATGTCGCCGTAATGAAGTTGCAAGTACGTACCACACGGATGTGTATCGTCTGTCGTTAAATGTTTGTACAATACATATTTTATATGTTATTAATATACCATAAAAATCTCTTTAATCCCATCGATTGACTTCATTGATAAAGGCAATGATTTCACAACATATTTCGAGGACTTCAAAGTTCGAGATCAAATGTGTGGCCCTATGATATGTGTTAGGTTAATTTCTTTGTTTTTTAAAAAGCTTTTTTTAAGTTTAATTGCACAGCAGTCCTAGAATTCCATGACAGCCCGAAGGAAGGTAAGATTTAAATTCTTTTTAAAATATCTTTAGAAACATAAAGGTTGATGAACTATTTTTTAAGATGTGGATTGCTATCTTTGAAGGCTACAGAATTTAACGGAAGGGACGGCCAAAAGCCTACGTATATGATGTTTACATCGCGGATGCTAAGGGATCAATTCGATGTTTGTCACGGTGACATTATAGAACCTCAAATTGACTCGCGTTGAAATGCAGGGCGGCAGATGCAAGGTTACAGGGTATTGTAGCAAACGTTTGGAATATTTGAATTGCTTATATTGTCTTCGGTAACGTCACAGCTGTTTGCTGAATGTATCGTGTCTGTAATATTTGCATAACAGTAAAAATTAGAGTATTTTCCATAGGTTATGGAGATTTGCTCTAATATTGCGGCTGATACTGCTGCTGTCGTTGCAGGTGCTGCACGAGTGGGCCTTGCTGCTGTTGTTGCATGGCGAGAATTTGCTGTCTCATGCGCTGCTGCTGAGTCATTTGCTGCTGGTACTGCGTGTTCTGTTGCGGCTGCATGCCTCGGGGGTACGGCGGGGCTGGCCCTCCCATGCCACCCATCGTTACGTTCGGAGCCTATTTAATCAAATACATATACAATATATACTTTTTTTTTTCGTGGTATAGGTATAATAAGCGGGCAGGAAGGCCACCTGAAGGTAAATTGCCACTTCCGCCCAAGGACGCCTGTAATCAATCCTGTAATCTACGCTGAAGACAGTCGCAGATTGCTACTGCCGAGGACTAAGTTGGAACGCCTCGAGTAAGCCCATACCACACCCTTCAATCTGGAACACCTTTAACACTACTTTTACAAAGCAGAAATAGGTGCTATCATTTTTCAAATAAATAAATATAAGCATGGATAGGACTAGATTGGAGGAGGTGGTATAAACATACCATGGAGTTTATTTTATAGCGAACTTCTCATATTATTATTATTATCTATTCAGTTATCGTAGGCGAAATATAATTGTAACTTTTATTTAAATTATCATTAACAAAATCAACCATTTTGCATGTGGTACTCTAAGTGTAATCGTAATACACGTAAGGCATTATCTGCTACGACGTTCGCGTAATACGTATTAAAATTAACGATCACATATAAAAAAAATTGGAACGAAATATACGGCCATCATCTTCATCACATCATTCTTGTAATTAAATAAATAAATAACACACGTTTTCCACACACCAAACATTGGGACTCCCCGTGACACATGCAAACACAAGTACACAAACACCCAGACCCAGATTAGAAATTTTGAATTTATTATTTAGATGTCTGCTTGGATGGCCACCGGGACGAATCTGGAACCTACAGCGTGTCATGTCATTATATATATATTTATGTTTGAAGAGTAGCAAACGAACGTCCAGGCTACCTGGTGATAAGTGGTCAATGCAGCCCATGGACACCCACAAAACTGAAGTTCTGTCCGAGGACGCACGCAGTTGCGTCTTTAGAGTTCCGAGGACTGAGATGGTTGCCTCGCTGTGTGTCCAGCAACCGCACATCTCCAACCGAAACGCAAAAACTGCTTCACGCCGGATTATGAGGGCAGCGGTGATACTTCCCCGGACAAAGTATAGTTCTACCATCTATCGCTTTAAAACTAGTTTGTATCATACCTGTATATATTGCGGGCGTGCATTCTGCCTCTGCTGTGCTAGGTACGCTTCCTGGCTGGCGCGGCCGCTCAACATATTCTGATAATATAATTGAAATCAATTTAAAATATTGACGAATAACATAAAGTAAAAAGTGAATAAGACTAATAATTTAGACCACTACAAAAACAAACTAAATAATCGAATATTTTCTATTGTATTTATTATTCATTGTAGAGAAACCGTCTTTTAATAATCCGTCGCTTTCAAGAAAGCGACGGATTTAACTTTTAATGAATGAATTAAAAATATACTTCATTGTACACACAGAAAACAATTACATTGACTGACATATACAGTAGAAAGTAGTATAAAGTACAAAAGGCGATATTTAATCAAATAAAAATATACCTTTTTTACTTTTAAAGCTTGTGTTTTGATTTTCTATGATGACATCGTTTTTAAGGTTCTGTACTTCTACTATATTACTAACCATACACCATAATTATAAAATTTTTTTTTTGGTAAATCATCATCATCATCATTATTAATCCATTGCTGTCTCACCGGGAACGAATGGACTCTTAGAATAAGAACGGTTAGGTCATAGTCGACTAAAACACTGGCCAAGTTTGGATTAGTAAATTCCACACTCCTTAAGAACTTTAAGGAGAATACTAAGAATTTAAAAAAAAATCCATAACATAAAATATATTGTATGGTGGTATGGAACTCTTAGTACGTGAGTCCGACTTGCACTTAACCGACTCGAATGTACCTGTTGGAAAGATTGCTGTCCAGGGAAACCACCCATAGCGTTGCCTCCTTGCGGCCCCATCGACGTCGCTTGCGTATTCATGCTGCCGATACCACCGCCCTGTCCCATCTGGCTCATTTGCCCCATCGCTTGGCCCATCTGCCCCATGCCTTGACCCATTTGTCCCATGCCCTGTGGCATCTGGCCGGACTGACCCACCCCTTGATTCATTTGACCAACGTTCTGGCCTATGGTGTTGACACCCTGGCCCATCGGGTTCACTTGCTGGCCCATTTGGTTAACAGTTTGTCCCATACCCTGTTAAAATATAATTAAATTAAATTCTTTATTGCACAAAAATGTTAATAATATTTATTTATTTATTAGATCCACTAAAACCAAAGTAGACACTGTTGATAGGTGGTAGAACTATAGTTCATCCGGAGAGGTACCACCGTTGCCCTCGTAATCCGTCGTGAAGCAATTCTTAAGTTTCGGTTAAAGAGATGCGGTTGCCGGGTAAACTTATAGCGAGGTGACCATTTCAGTCCTCAAGAGTAGTAACGCGCCTATGTATGATCTTAGATGAGACTTCAGTTCTGTTTGGGCTTGAATGTGGTTGTCCAGGGCCTCCAGTGATTGCTTACCAAAAGCTGGCCTGCACGCTTCTTTGCTACGCTTACATAAAAAAGACGTTATACGATTTATGAACAGAATAATATATAACTGTACGTCGTTCTGAAAGTGAACGCGGCGTACAAAAATAAAACAACACAATTACGAAATAATTTAAGACCGTGTTGGTACAGCAATATTTATTTGTTTCCGTTTTGTCGGAGCGTGGAGAGTTTATTTATGAGCCTAAATCGCTAGGAAATATATCAGCGCCGCTTTGCAAGATGTTTTTGCTCATTTTTTGGATGTTTTGGTTTTCCAAGTTTCAATAGTAAGGATAAAAATTGGTATATGAGGTCGAACGTATATTCCTTCCGGTTCTTTACTAGGCACACTTGAATCCAGGAGCGCAAACGTGTGTTATGCTACGGTCATATCGTAGTATCACGTTTTACTGCTGTTTTCGCCTAAAACGAATGCAGTTCGGTCAAGAGACGGTACTTCTACCCGTTTAAAAAGAAATTCGTAGTAAATTTGCTCACTCGACCGCGTCAAGATTCATCGGTGCTTTATATAAATAAGTTAGCCAAACGCCAAGGATTTGCCAAATTCCAATGTATGGTCATAGTACCATCATAGGTACAGCGATATCGCCGTAGTCGAACTACGGAGAGTTCTAGTACTCTTAAAAACTTCATCATCACCATCAACCCATTGCAGTCTCACTGCTGGGCACAGATCTCCTTCAGAATGAGAAGGATTAGGCCATAGTCCACAAGGCTGGCCAATTGCGGATTGGTAGATTTCACACACCTTTGAGAACTTTACAGGTAGAGAGTTGACTCAGGTATGTAGGTTTTCTCACCATGTTTTCCTCGTTAAAGTAAGTGATAATTAATTTGTAATACGCACATCACTTCGAAAAATGACGAGGTGCATGCAGAATTCCGACCCCGGACATCCAGCCTGAAAGGCCGAATCTTACCCACTAGGCTTTCATTGCTCAAAAAAATAGTTATAAATGAACCTGGTTCATCATTTGCTGCTGGCTTCCCTGCATCATTTGCTGACCGTAGCCACCGTAACCCTGCTGCATGCCGCCGTACTGTCCGCCGAAGATCTGACCGCCCATGCCACCCATCTGCCCGGCTCCCATTTGTCCGCTACCCATCTGAGCGGCGCCCATTTGCCCAGCGCCCATCTGACCGGCACCCATCTGGCCGGCGCCCATTTGCGTTGGGGCCATTTGCACACCGCCCATCTGACCCATCGGCCCCATGCCCCCCATTGCACCCATTGGATTCATTTGACTGTAAATTAAATTGGCATATAAAAAAGACAATCGTTACTATTGTACAAAAATAATTAAGCTTACCATTAATACTCAATAACTAGCCTTCGTATATATCTCAATAGATTATAACGTACCCATATACCTTAATCAATTTCAACAGATTTTATAGGCTACACATCCTGATACAAAAATTTAGACGTGTAAAAGCTTTATGTTGTTTAATTTATCTGTTATCCTTACTTGGGTTGCATTTGGCTCATTTGATTGGGCTGCATTTGCCTCATGCCCTGCCGAGGGAAAGGGCCGCGAGGGTGCGGTGCGCCTGGATACCCGCCGGTCTAGAAAATGACAACAATCGTTATTGGATGCAGAATGGATTTCCTTCTGATGGAGCTTTTAAAAAAAGGCACTAAAAGCCCTTTCCTCCAAAGCCGACGATGCCGACGACTCCTCTGGTCTGGCACAAATATGTATATACGACGGTGACTACTTTTTATCATATTCTATCAGTATTAGTTAAAGTGGGCTATATTTTCTTACGGTTCATACCGTAAGAAAATTGTTGATACAAACAACGTACACTCTTACTTGTGAAATAAGGGTTGAATTTGCTATGATTTACTTCATTAGCGTGTCATGCCGAAATTGTCATAACACGTTAAACGCAATTGGACGCGTGAAGACCGTCTAGATTTATAGGGATGTGTGGAAGGTACCACTGAGCACTTACCTGCATTTGAGTCATCTGGTTATAAGGTACTCGTTGCCGCAGCATGTTGCTTAGCGCTTGTTTAGACTGCGTGTTCGATGGTGGTGCCACACCGCGGGGACTCACGCCTGGGCCTGTAAAATAAGCATTATTGCATTTTTTATGGCGAACGACCGTTCATCCTACATGATGTCAAGTGATCACTGTCTCCCATGGACATCTGTAAGCAACTCCTTAGAGGACAGGAGTGTTACTTGTCGATTAGATATGCATTGCTCCTTCCGAGGACTAGATGGAGCTACTCGAAAAAGGTATTTCCGCATTTACAATACCAATTTGGATATTACTGCATTAATACGTAGCACGTATTAGGGTTTGGTCACATCATTGTGGTGTAGCGTCGGCGCCGCGACACATTCTATGTATATCTATTTAACACTTTAACTGCAGCAAACGCACATGTCGTTTTTTACTGTCCGGGCCACCCCGTGCGGCACGCACGCATATGGTGTGTGCCGCCGTACTAAAATACGCCTGTTATATTACGCGCCGAACGGGTGGATCGTTTCGAATATTAGCGCAGTAATTAATGTGTTACAACAGCAGAAAAAAACGGCTCATATGGTTCATAGATATTTGCAATGAAAATTAATTCGACCCGGCGCCGAAAAGTATGACGCGCGCCGCTACGTCGACAGTTGCTTGCAATCTGTTGAAGTGACCAAGGCTTTAGTACAATTCCTAGTAGCACGTACCGGGCGGCGTGTAGTAGTTCTGCCCGGGCGGCGGGAACCACTGCTGCTGCTGGATGAACTGCGGCTGCTGGGCCGGCGCCGCCGCCAGCCCCGCGGCACCGCCCGTCGGAGTGACCGCGCCGTTGGTCTGGATGGACAACTCACATTACATGTTCATCGGAACGTAAAAGTTACACGAGTTTATATATCCGCAATATTAATTAAAGAATAATATTGCGGATATATGCTCGGTCCATAACTTCTAACGAACGTAAATAAGTATTTAGACTTAAAATTGTGTATAGCATCAAAGTAAACAATAAAATATATTAAAATTAAAGCTTGTGACTTAATTATGTCGGTGTGGCGTGACGGTGACGTGAGATATTACTATCTCTTCATCATCATCCACCCATTAATGTGCAACTACCTCGGGTCTCCTCTCGGAATGAGAAGGGTTAGGTCATAGTCCATTGCGCTAGCCAAGTAGACTTCACACACGGATTGGTAGACTTTACACACCTTCGAGAACTTTACAAAGGGCTCTCAAATGTGTAGGTTTCCTCACGATGTTTTCCTTCACCGTTAAAGCAAGTCATAATTAATTTCTAAAAATATCTCTTACCTTTTTCTATTATAGTTGAATAAAATTGACGTATTCATCTGTGATTTCAAAACATATAAAGTTATCCAGTATACCAAATACAACATTTTTATAGGCACTAATCTGTAAACTATTTGCCCAACTCTCCGATGTCCAATGTCCAATGTCTCCGATCCTCACATAGGGCTACCGTAGATAGTTTAGTTACAACAAATATATATGTAAATTTCAATAAAACAGGAATACAAACCGGTGTGGTTGGTTTCGGTTTCTTCACCTTGCTCATCTTGCACGGCATCTTGCGCCCTTTGCCGGCGCCGGTCGGACTCGAGTCCAAACTCCCATTATCCTGTTGGTTACAAATGGTGTAATAATTGGATATATATATTTTTTTATATCAATGTAATTTAGGGTATAATATTTGCAATTCTGATAAATGTTTGAAGAATATCCAAATCCTGTATTTTTAATAATAATCATTCATTGTTATTTTACGGATACTGGTTCGTCTACGCGGATGACATTTGGGTAAAATTTAACCCATGCACTCGAAAATCGTTACGGCAAACTGAAACTAACCTACAGTCCCCATGTGTGGATGAACTGTATATATTGGCGTGTATTTTCTTTCAATAAATCCGTCACACATCGGTTATCTCCAAACGTTGGCTGGCTATTTTATCAAACCACTCCTCCGGCGAACTTAATTGGGGCCAATGTTCGACCAATCTGTGGCCGACCTTACTAAAACTTATTTAATTATCTGTGACCTCTATCTATCTTGTTTGTTGTGATTTATGTGTTCAAACCTTTTCGCTAATTGATCTATTTAATTCTGCGTAGATATTTGCATTTTGCCTTTTCTTGAAATTGCAAAATTTTTAACGACAACAATAATTAGTCGCAATCTATAGAGTAACTAGCAACATACATACCTGTTTGCTGTCATTCGTTTCGAGATCTTCGGGCGGCAGCGGCAGCGGGTCCAAGTAATAGCTCAACGGTTTCACGAGGCTATGTGTATGATACTTGAGTAATCTGAAATAAAAAAATTAAAAATTTCAAAACTACGTTTTAAATGCCGAAAATAAAAATTACTCCCTGGATTACTATTAAATAGCAACATTACCATATTCATGAGAATGTGGATGAATTAAGCTGCCTTGGTCCAATGGAGAAGTACCTCCTAGAGAACAGATCCGAGCAAAAAGGGAACCCTGGAGTCTCGAACAATCCCCACCCTTTTTCTCCTCCACAACGCTTACACATAGGCACTATTGCTGAGACAACAATTTCTACCATAACAGACTGTGTCTTCAAACAACAAAGAATTCCAATACCTTATGGTATTGGAATTGTGTGTCCCAAATTTTCACAGGACAAACGTACCTGTGGGCGTTTTCGTACGTGAGCGTTTTCCGTTCAATCTTCGTAGCGGCAAACCACGCCCACGAAAGTGGAGCTGGATTTCGGCCGCCTTCAACTAGTTCCCAACTCGAGACGCGTTGCTTGTCCGTTAGTCGTAAACCCTGAACATATGAAATTTGTGTCGCATTACACCGTATCATTGCGAAACAAACATTGGCCAAAATAGATTATCGTTCGCCAATCTTAACAATTCTTAGAGACTAAATGATTATAAAAATTATATATATTTTTATTAGACCCCATTAATGTCTCGCTGATGCACGGGTTTCTTCTCAGAATGAGAAGAGTTAGGCCATAGTTCACTAAGCTCGTCAAGTACGGATCGGTAGACTTTACACACCTCCGAGAATTTTACAAAGAACTCTCATATGTGTAGGTCTCCTCATGATGTTTTCTTTCATAGTTAAAGCAACTAATAATTAATTTTTAATACGCACATAATTTTGAAAAATCGTATTCAAATCGTGGACTCCCAGCATGAGAGACAGGAATTTTAACCACTAGGCTACCATTGCTTATTAGATGTATTTCATTTTATATATAGAAAGTAACATCGAATTGACAGTAGAAAGGCCAATTAAGGCTCCGATTTATGAACATATGAGATTACAAATTTCATTGTGTATGTGTGGACACGCCTACAGCGAACACGCTGATATATCACGCAACACGTTCAATAATATTCATAACTGTAACTCATGTAATGTAAGAATGTACAGCGACAAGTATGTCTTTGTTTAGGAGTCTATTTTGTTATTTTGTTTGTGCTATAGAACACTGTTGAGATGCTAACAATTATAGAAAATCTTAATATTTCGATATTTGATTGATTTACCTGTTTCTTATCACTGTCGAATCCGGTGATTTTGTTCCCCTTCTGGTCCACCAGACATCCGAGGGGTTCGCACGCAATCACCTAAAAAATTTAAACACGCATAGATATAGATAAAGAAAAGAAAAACATACAGAGAATTTAATTCGTAACTGCTAACTACGCTTAACATGTTACATGTACCCATTAATGCTTAAGCAAAATAAAGAAGCATTAAAATCAAAGGTAAATTAATGACAGTGACAAGTAGCTAATAGACGTATATAGACATTAATAAGAAAATTATATAATATAGAGAAAATTTTATCATAATAAATCATACATCCGGGCTAAAGCAATGTGCAGGCTCATCAAGTGACGGTCTTAAAAAGTTTAAACTTCTTACACGCACCGAAGAACTGCAATATTCTCCAGTCTTCTTTTGACTCTATTCTGTATGTGGTAACTTTGCCGTCAACGAATGTGCAGTGTATGAGTTTAAAGCGCCATATTATATTATGCAGAAAAGATGCAAATTGTATTTTGGTATCAGAATTTGAAGAAAGAAATTTACAACATTATTTGCAAATTCTGCTTTATAGTATATGACTTAAAGCAAAAAATACGCAACTGTGTTTTACCATGCTTATTTACCTGGAAAACACCACTCCCGGTGGAGCTTTTAGGACGGATGTCCAACTGGAAGTCTCTTCTCATCCCTTGTAACAGCTAGGGTACATGCTGTGTAAATGGACCCTTAAAAACTGTATATCCCACCTTTACTTCATTAGACGCGGCCAATCCCCACTCTCAGCCCCCTTCCTTTTTATTTTTTAAACTAGGTCGTAGTGTAGAGGACGTCGTCGCTATGACTATTTATCTAAGTGAATATGAACATCAACATGACTCCTCAATGATCACGTCCTTACAGAACTGCACGGTTTGGCGAACGCTCTGCACCGAAATTCCGATCTTCTTCAGTTTCTTCATGAGATTCTGATAATTAATGCGTCAACGAAAATACGCCGCGTGCCGCGTACGTTATGCGGCAGTATAAAAAGTGGTGAAGTGTTTTTGACGGAACGGTGCTATAAAAATCATAAGATATCAGTATACCTCAATGATCGTGTTCTTGGAGAGCGGCAGCAACTGTCGAACGCTCTGCACCGAGGGTCCGTGCCGGTCACCGATCTCCTTCTTCAGCTTCTTCATGAGATTCTGGTAATGTTTGCGGTTGTTGTCGTCGCCGCCGTCCGCGAGCGTGGAGTGTATGAGGGTGGCAAGCATGTCGATCAAGGTTGTGAACAGGTTGCTGCGACACAAACTAAAATAAATTTATTGTAACAACTGTCTCTCAGCCCACACTACGCAGCAAGTTTTGATGGCAGGTGTCGAGAGGGCGCTGTTAGAGCGGGCGACGCGTATCGCAACCCCGAGTACTATAGCCGTTGTATGCTTTGTCTTGTTCTGTTTCATATTGAAATGTATGTCATGCCCAAGATTTCTTTGCGTGAATAAGAACTATTGGCCAAACTATTGATAGTTCCAAAGATTAACGTGATCAAACAAACATAAAACTCTTCAGTTTTATTATATTAGGAAAGATATTATATTAAAGAGGGACAAGGTATTCTATAACTAAGACAGATTTATTAGAGTTTATAAATGTATCAAAGTATACATTTTATGTCATTCAGTCGCAGTTTGTTTATCTATATCGCTAATATTTACCTAATCTTAGTGTATAAATGATTGATGTCATCATTAGCCCCCCTTGACCCCTCGGTGGAAAGTTCATATTAACTTGAGATTATTTACTATTGGATATATTTAAATTAGCCCATAACGTCAACGTCATTTATGAAGTTGCTAGTAAAGAACAAAATAGTGTTAAAAACCTTCTATTATTTTTTAGCTTTTATCAACATTTACTCATTATTCTGTCGCCACCCTTAAACCTATTTGCGTACACATTGCCCGCTCTCCGAACGCCCCCCTATTTGCTAGCGCACCGCACACCGCAATGGATGAATACAAACACATTTTTACATGACGTTATATCTTTACATTTTAGTCGAAGCTTAGTTGAATGAATGTGCTTAATGGCGAATGAATTTACGACTTGCTGTGTAGTTTATTCAAAGTTGATGCACAAAATACTCCACGCGATGAATCCGTAAACGTGTTCTAATGGATATGTGAATTTAATTGCAAGTTTTAGTTCATGATGGAAACCACTAAAATTCATCAAATGCCTAATGAAAATGGCAAATGCTTGGCGAGATTAAAATATATTTACTACCTTTGTATGGGACACTTTCCTTTACTCAGGACTGAAACCAATGTAACCTAAGTACCCTGAATTTGGTACAGGCGATTGACGATGTCGAAGATAATAGAGGTGGTTGGTTGATAAAAAAAATGGCTAAAGTATACAATAATTAAACACAGAGAGATTCTCTTGAACGAAAAATATGTTTGTAGTATAAAAGGATATCTTTAAATGGGAATAGAACGTTCTTACACAGAGTGGTATTTTTGGCAACGATTTTTTGTCTGTTTTATTTGTGTATAATTAAAAAAAAAATCTTTATTGGAATTTAAAAAAAGCGTTCTATGAAACTTTTTCAATGTTAGAAAAAAACATTTTCGGAATGACAAAAATGTTTTCTAATTCATTCATTTATAATAGGATTACATTTTAAAAGCGACCAGTTTTAACAGTTATAGTCTATCCAGCAGAACACGATTTTCCTTATTATCAGATACAATTTTTTTTTTGCGCGTTATATGTAGGCCTGTAATTATATGTCAAGATTAACCGTAAATATCGTAACTGACTGACTAACCAACCGTACGATCTCACTCGACCGTAAAGGCTGCGAATGTACTGTACTTGATCGTAAAGATCGTTACTGTCTATCTAAACAATCGTACGATCTCATTTGACAGTAAAGACCGCGACTGTACTGATGCATCACGGCTTACCTATTATTGTAGGCATCGATCAGCTGATGCGCGACGAGCTGCGTGAGCAGCAGCGCCCAGTCGGCGGTGAGCTGGTGCGATCGGCGGATCGCGTCGAACATCCCGCCGGCGAGGCTGAACCGCAGCTGGAGCGCCTCGGGCGCCGCCTCCTCCGCCCACGCGTCCGCGCCGCCGCACGCGCTGCGCTCGTGCTCGCGCGCGTGCGTCAGGTAGTGCTGCAGCTGCGCGTGCACCGACGACAGGAGCGCTTCCTGTTGGGAGGTATGAGGATTACTGTATAATTATGATTAAAAGACAAACCCGCTAAGTTCCCTGTAAGTTCTTATTTATTACGTGTTTGTTATTATCTTCAGTTCAAATGGCGTTCCGATTGGGTAGTAGAATTAAGTGTTTTTGCTACTGACAAGGAACGGCGACAGAAACTCCATAACATATAACATTAATTTTATACATCTAGAAGTTTTGATTACGCTGAGTACATTGCATTCAGGCGTTTAAATATTGAATATGGAATATTAAATGCTTGGATGTAATTATTGTACATGATATATTCATTTAAACTAGACAAAGAATTACTGCTCAGTGGCTACGTACCTTCTGGTCATCCTGATGGCGTAGACACGTTAGCACGAGCGACAGCAGCGGTTCGTTAGCGAGACGCACGGCCGCCGCGCCGCCGCACGCGCAGCCGCCGCCACAGCCGCCGCCGCTCACGCCGCGCTTGCCGCCGCCGCCGCCGCCCGCCGACCTGACACCCATCCCAACATTAGATTTATTTATTTATGGAATAATTTATGTACATTTACTTGAGGGCATTATACTTTTTAAAATTAATATTACTATAGTTTTTTTAGTTTATCTTTTAAATGCATTTCACGCAGCTGGTCAACAGCAGCATGAATAAAAAAAAATTAAAATGAATAAATACAAGCAATGAAGAAATAAATTGCAAAAAAAAACCGAAAGCGGAAACAGCAAATGTAAATTTTACAATACAAATTTGAGCTCACCCTTTGTAGCTTGGGCTTTGGTGACTCTTGCAGTCTCTGTGGGAACCTCCCCCGCCCCCGCCGCCGCTCGAACAGTTTCCACTACAACCAGCTCCCCAGCCATTCTCCAATATCTAACAATCGTATAAGTATGATTTAATTACAGGATTAGACAAAGGGAAGATAAGATACATATTTAATAGAAGAATAATGGTTATATAAATTTTCATATCTATTATCTAGTCTAAAGAAGCTTATGACTTTCTACAAATGCTTGTGGCAAGATAATTTTGTAGGATGCGAACAAATCTATATAATGCCCATAGTGGGTGGTAAAACTATAATTAGAGGGGAAATACCATGGCCGTCTTAATAATCTACTGTAAAGCAATTTCTGTGTTCCGGATGGAGGGGTGTTTCCGGTACACTTGTAAGCGTGACGACCATCTTAGTCCTCAGGACTAGTAACGAATCTACGTACGACCTCAGATAGGACTTCAGTCTTGTTTCAGGTTAAATGTAGGTGTCTACGGGCTAGAGTACCATGCCACTCAACATCGGCTGACCTGCACGCTCATTGGTTATTCTCCTAACATAAGAAAATGCTGTTATCTCGATAGTACACAAGAATTTTTGACTTTCACACATGAAAAGCTAGTATGTAAACAAATAAAAAGAATGACAGAGACCGCTTCAACTTTGAAATTCGCTTGCGGCGGATCCACTCTCCCATTTATTTCTGCCCTATAACAGCAGTGTAGCGCTGATGTATTCTGGTTTGAAGGATATGGCAAGGCCGATTCATTTTTTTGATGCTTTCCAAGATAGAAGGTTTTCAGGAGAAGCAACGTATGTGTGATCGACATCAGGACCAACTTCATATCGAGTTGGTTATCTACATCCGTGGCTGCTTATTAGGAGGGCGGTATGCTTATTCGCTACTTCTATTAAATGGGAGTCCAACCTGTCCAGCTTGTTTGAGGACGCGGCCTTGCACGGCGGCAGGCAGCTTCGCCACCAGCGGCGCCACCAGCCACACCGACTGCGACCACTTGCTGGTGCTCACCACGCCGCGCTCCGTGCCTGTCCTGAAGAGGAATATTACTGTTAAGTAAAAACAAAAGCCCCGACTGAAAAGTTAACTGATCAAGTTGTTGTCTAGGCATTTAGGTGGAAGAGGGTCGCGGAGCACGAAGAAGGCATTGACCACACCTCACCGACGGCGCCCACGACCAGTGCTCGATCATACCTCGTCATAAACGAAAAGCCTTTCATTTCTTATAACCACGATAGGATTCTACAGTAGCATTCATCAAAAAATGTTTTTTTTTTAAATTTTACTGTACTCATTGTCATTCGCGTCTTCAAGAGGAATCTAACCACACTTATGTTAAAATCCATCGAGCCGTTTAGTCAACAGCGCGTGCCAAAGTAATAGACAAGCATACGTAGACACACTGGAAAACATAACCCTCCTATCGCAGTCAGGTAAACATAGACATCGATTACATAACAAACTTTATGCCCTCGGCTAAAGCGCTGAATAGCCGTCGAGAGACGCGTATATTTCGTGAGTAACGGATTTTGGCAACTATTTCAATCATCGACACTATGATTGAAATAGTTGTCCTAAGTAAAATCGCATCGAAATGTTGGCACGTAATGTATTTGGTTCATTACTGAGCAAGTCGTGTCACTATATGCTTTATTTATTACATTTCTTTGTTCGCATGTTGTGTCATTATGTTTAATTCTTATTTTAAAAAAATATCCCTGTTGTCATTTACTTAGTAAGAAATTAATTAATTTATTAAGTAAATTTATTAATACCTAAGTTTAAAATGTTAAAAACTTACAAAAAATAACTCGCTTTCAATAGATAAATTCATTTTCATAATTATGAGAGCCGAATGACGATGATAGGTGAATATTCGCTTAATTTGTAGCTAAGCTCATAGGGGGGTACCCACCTGTCCTTGTCGGGAGGCGGGGGGGCCGGCTGTTGGAACACGTTGATGACGGCCCGCGCCACTGTGTCCAGCCACGCGCCCAGCTCCGCCGAGCCATTGGGGAACTGCTTGAACATCAGCTGCAGGTCTAGCCAAGACATGCGCAGCGACCACTGCTCTAAGTTCTGCAATGATAGGTGGTTGAACTATAGTTTATATAGTTTACTGATAATCTGCCGTGAAGCAGTTTTTGTGTTTCCAGGTGATTAGAGAGATGCGGTTGCCGGGCACACTCTAAGCGAGGTGACCATTTTAGTCCTCAAGAGTAGTGACATATCTATGTACGACGTCAGATAGACCTTTATTTCTGCTTGAGGTTAGATGTGTGTGCATCCGCACGTATGCGTTTGTACGAATAAGTGAAAATAAATTGCTTTTATATATCAGATCCAAACAATTAAGATAATTAAAAATTATGCGTAATTGCAAACTTACCTCCAATAATCGCGTTATCATTGTCTTTTGATCGAGATCAGGGTGCGTGTGACTCGCTGAGTCCGGGTAGCATATCATGTGCAGCAACCTAGAAAAACGTCACCATGTTAATGACTTTTAGATGTGAACGTGTGCTGACGTACGTGTGTTGGCCGAAGGTTTATTGAAATGTAAATAGTAATATATCTATCTATAGCCTTTAGCTACATTTAGCAACGAACTATAATATTATTAACAAGCTCGACTTTGTAAATCGGTTACTGTCACGTTCCTTTGACCGTAACCTAAATTAAGTAATGTCCGGTGCAGTTGGAAGTTCGATGGATGATCGCTAGAAGCTAAACTTTATGCGTGCTTTCGTGCTTCAGTTAATATGTTAAGCCGTCACTCCCAGTAATTAAACATTGCCGAATCCGTTTGAAAACTTCCGACGAAGTTTGGCCACTAATTCTTATTCCCTCTACCAATCCGCATTAAAGCAGCGTGATAGAGCATGTTCTAGGCACCCTCAATTCTGAGGAGAGGCCCGTGCTCAGCAGTTAGACATAAAAAGGGTTGCAGCTATGTAAGATAGAAATAGGTGTGACAGCCGATGGAGCAGGAAAGTTTTGCCACGTCATAATATACTTTTTTGGTTTGGAGAATAGCAAATGAGTGTGCAGGCCACCTGATGTTAAATGGTCACTGCAGCCCACGGACTGGAGTCCGTGGGCTGCCTCATATAACCTCAAACAAAACTGAAGTC
>DWKL01000441.1:0-19008 GCA_018249415.1 Phareas burnsi | reverse complement strand
TCTGAAGTTCAAACCCCACACACACCTCTGATTTTTCTAAGTTATGTGCATATAAGAAATTAATTATCACTTGCTTTAATGGTGAAGGAAAACATTGTGAGGAAACCTACACATCTAAGAGTTCTCTATAAAGTGGACTATGGCCTGACCCTCCTCATCCTGAGAAGAGACCCGTGCTCAGTAGGGGGACATTAATGGCATGCGAGCCATATGGGTGGCAGACTGTAAACCATGACAGGTGTGTTTGGTACAGTCAATGTATTTAATTTTTGTACTTACTGCACAAGGGTGTCCCATGGCCTTGTCAGTGGTGTAGGCGGCCTGGTAGGCGCTAAAGCTGAAGTTGCATGTTCTCACAGAGGAGTTTGTCTTTATTGTGGCTATATTCCTGCCAGTCTCCAAATCCCACAATCTGTATATAAATGAGGGGAAATTATAATAATATCCAAGTTGTGTTAAGGAAAATTTATCTTTTTCATCATCATCTTAGTTCCTCAGGAGAGCAACACATGTATCGACTTCAGTTAGGACTGTTCTATGAGGATATGGTTATAGATGTCAACGGACCACAACATCAAGTCGACTGCATACTTTTATGTTACTTCCGATATATAAAAAACTTTCTCCTTCAAGTGCTACGTAATGTGTTCTATAGTTATTCAAAGAATAAAGAAATAGAGCTTATTTCTAAACTTTATTTAACTAATTTTCAATTAAAAATCGGTAATTGGTAGGTTTAAAGCCTCGAAATTAAGCTCTTGTGGATAGTCACAGTATTTTTTTTTACGGTTGGCCTATCCAAAATCTGTAATTAAAATAGTCATGTTTAAAGTCATATCATGTACACACCTGCAAGAACTGTCACCACCGCCTGTAATTAGATTAATTGTTTGCCAGTCGACATCTAAGCACCACACCACACCACCGTGGCCGTTAAAAGTGCCAAGACGTTCTCCGTTCAGTGACCACCATACATTTGGTTTAGAATCCTTAGCAGCAGAGAACAGCAAGTCACCTTCTCGGTTATACTTGATCTGTGTGATTGCACGTTCGTGCCCTTGAAGCATAAGAGGTTTCTGAAAAGGATAAGATGGATATAGAGGATAATGAATAATTATTGAGCAAAGTGTAACAAATTTGCATTAGTATAAATATAACCAAACAATATAAATGTTATGGTTGTCGAACTTTAGAAGACACTGAATGCATTTTATCAATATTCTCACCATTTTTTAGGTTTTTGTATCAATGAAAATAAGAAATATCATAAGATTTCCAATAGTGACATGTGGCGGCAGCGTTTTTTGACATTGAAGAAAACAGCCAGCCGAGTCGACCGATGTAGTCACCGTGCCATAGATTATATATATACTGCCAAAGACTTATTGTTTCTACTACTATTATAATTATTTATTATTGTAAAATAAAGGTAAATAGATTTCATCAAACCGTTTAGATAAAACGAATTTTAATTATACTCGTAAAAGATAAGGAATGGAATAAAAATAAAACAATTTTAATACTGGCAATTTTAAGGGGTTTCTGCTATTGAATACAAGATGGCATTTTCTTATATGACAAAAAATACGAAATCGTTTTACTCATAGAGATAACAAATGTTTTGTACTAATATTATGGTACAATTAATAAATTTAATTATGTAGCAGGTGCTTAATATAATATAATTTTATATGCCAATATTTCAATCCAGTTAAAGTTGCATGTGGGGAACAGACAGAGTATAAGCAATCGAACAGATCCGTAGACGGCTACTTTAATGGCACATATCATGATATTATAACAATATGATTAATTTTATACTTACCTAAAAAGTACCTAAGCACCTGGCTGTTACTATTTGTTTTCCAGTACGAGTTCGTCTCGTGTTTGAAACTGTAAGTGTTAACTGTCCTAATTTTTATAATATAGTATATCTTTTGCTTAATTAATAATCCATTTATTCATCAACCTCTGGGGATCTAATGCTGCACATAGGTCTCCTTCTTTAGGATCGATCTGAGTGGCATTTACGCCTCTTAGACCGATCCTGAGCCAAGAATCCGGTAACTGTTCGCCAACAGTCTGAGGCACCATTTAAAGCTTGATAGGTAATGCTTACTAACTCTAAATATAAAAATGAAGATTATAATTCAATGTGGACTACAATAATATTTAATTATAATATATACCTACTCATTCTTTATCTAAGTATATAAAAGCTTAAATTGTATAAATTTCAGAAGGGCAGTCCATTTCCTTACTCTTGCTATGTTAGACTTATGGTTATAAAGAAAATATAAAAATAAAAGAGATGAATATTTCACATACATTTTATTTTCTTAAGTTATTAACCATTGATTTCCAAGAGTACAACTAAAAAACAAATTAAAGTACAAACACGTTATGCATCGCTAACTAAACACAACTGTAGGTAACTTCTCTTGGCAAACCAGTACACAATCGATTGACTAACACACGGCGCACCACTCGAACGAGATATAAACATGATACAATCATCAGAATCATAATAGTACTAACAGTCATTGTGTATCTTAACTTGGTCGAATTTTAACAACAGCCTTTTATCCATCGAGAACAGTTCAGCAATCAGCAACTAATGTGATTTGCTACATTTAAACATAGAACCCTAAGGATCATAATACTTAAAAGTATATGCTAGATCAGAAAGCGATAAGTCTTGAAATTGAGCGAGCCCAACTATATAAATACGTGAAATACAGCACACTCAACCACATTGAACTCTTAAGTTAAACAATAATTACGCTACTCTGCTGTCGTGTCCAATGACTGCGCGGTGAAACAAATGTGACGGTTTCTTAAGTTCTATTTTATTTCAAAGAATATTTATAAAAGAATTAAGTTAATTTGAAAATTACTTTAGCAAGGCAAGCGAAACGTGTTTGTTTGTGTAACCGTAACAGAAACGTTTATCGATACTCGACTAAAACATGTAGTAGGTATAACTTGAAGAATAGATATCTTAATAGATACATATGTATATATTTATATGCTTAGAGTTCAAATACCATCTGTGACATGTAATTACATACATACAACAAACACTCGTCAACGTTTCCAAATATATATTCTCTTACGGATTTACACTCGATTTAATTCATAACTATTTTAACACAATGTCTAATGTACATAGTTTTTAACCCTCCATTATCCAAAGTACATGACACTAGTTTTATACACAACAAACCTTACGCTAAGAATGTGAAAATATCTCGTCACAGTATCTTAGATGTAATTAATTATCCCCTTATGGACTGTAAAGAAAGTGTGAAATGCATTAAGATTTTGTTATATTCTTATAAATATATTAACATTACTAATATTTATATCAGTCAAAATGTTTCCGCGACATTACCAAGGTGACATCCGACTTCGGTGAACTCGTAACTCGTATTTGTTTCTAGGTAATGCGTAGTGGTACTTAATACTTTTTTCTTACAAATATACATGACATTATATTAATGAATATATGTTAGTGTAGTCATTGAACATTTACATTGCTAACGGGAGAAGTAAACCTCAAGTCGGCATCATCTTGCTATCTCGGTATAGTAGCGTCTCCGAGATCTTTAAATAATTTTTGAATGTTTAATCAAATATTAAACAGCACGCAGAAGCAAATCATCTTTTTACTTTTACTGCTGTTATTTCAGTCGTTGGTATTAAATTTAACAAATTATTTACGTTCATTTTATACGAAGAATCCATTTGAAATGTCGAGGGCGAAACATTTTAGTTTTAAGTTTAGGAGAGCAACGAAAAGCAAATGGCCATTATTACACGACGTTTATTTACATTAATTATCAATGTATAGCCTCTGTGGGCTTTTCGTGTACTATTCTAATAAGGTACTCGCCAGTAATGCGCCAATTTCATTGTTTATTTATTTTACTAACAATACTATCCTTTGTACAATGCCAATAACATTTCTTACAAATCTAGTTTCCCTTTGATACACTTCCGTTAGTTTCGCCTTAACAATAAGCTACGCTACTAACAAAATAAGTGTCAATATTACTTACATACATATCGTTAACATATTAGTAGAACGATGCACGAGTCGCGACTAAAGTTATATTTACGATTCCGTCATTACATGTTTAAAAATCTATAAAGGCATCTTTACCTCAGACTTTAGATTTAACACCGTCGTTCTGATGGCGTTTTTATGAACTAATTAATCATAATTTAAGTTAGATAAAAGTGAATAAATAAATATGTGTAAATACCCAATCGTTGGAAGGTTATGCCAGTATTAAGGATCGTAAAACCCGATAGCTACCGTGCGAGGCGGAGGCCACACGCGCGCTAGGGCGCCACATGCCTTTCAATAACCTATCACTGTTTATCACAATTAACTAATAATTTCTCAAATTGTATTAACTTAAAATACGTAAAGTATATAACAAAATTATTTGCAAAACTAATTAGGCATTTGATGGCAGTATCGTAACTGGTTGTAGTCGAACTAATTACATACAATGTACAAAACTCGATATCAGCTAAAACTTAACTAATGGTAACATGATGAGGAACGGACGTCGTGTCGCTCATTCAGGTAACAGGATTATATAATTACGAAATATTTGCATTATCGACTGTTCATCTACTTTATGTAACTAATTTACCCGACTACGGATGTGAAATGGTTGCTTATACTCCTTCTAAGTCGTGTAAGTTTGTGACGCTTCAATAGTACCTATCTGTGATCTGAATCCTGATTCGGGATGGTGATTAACTTATAATTATATAACGTTTTCCACGTTCGATTAATTGTTTGTTTATGTGTGGACATTTACTTATTACTCGTAATCGGGTTGCTAATAATGTCATAGGGACCGAAATAAGTCTCCGAGTCGCAATAGATCTCATCAGCATTTTCATTTTGGATTCTATCTATAGTAACTTATATAGATTCCGTACTTAATAAAATCGCTTGTAAAATAGTTATAAATATTTTAAAGAATTAGTGAAAAAGTAGAACAGTGTCTGGTTACATTTAGCGCATTTACGACATCGAAATATTTGACATCGTTAAGGCATAAAGTATTATGTACCTAGAACCTAAGTCCCTAGAACGAACTTTTTGGTTGTAATTACTTAATTTTTAATTGGCGTACATCGCCTTTACTATTCCTAGTGGTAACTGTTCACCGTTGCTGGAACGTTTATTACAATTTTACAATAACATTAACGATTAATACGATTGTTATTAACGATAACGGCAAATAACATTAAGAATAGAGGCAGTGGTCATTGACAGTGTTAGTTGAAATACAATTTTAGAAAAGATGATTATATACTACATGCTATCGACTTTTAGTAGATTATGATTATGGCTATGCGAATGTTTATGATTATGAAAGTACATTATTACATGCTTGCATAATTATATATGATGTCAGTGAATGATAAGCCAGTAGTGAGAATTTTGGTTCTCCACGAGGGAGGTGCTGATCCGAACGTAAGGTACAAACAATTCCTTGCTTTAACGGCGTAAAACGCAAGGAAGCCAACACGCCTGACGGTCCATGAAGATTTTAAAGATGAGGTCTGGTAAACTAATTAGCTAGTATGGTGGACTGCAAATCTAGGCGTAGCAATGATTACAATGATAATGATTGCTGACACAATGACAATAATGAATGACGAGTTAGTATGACGCCAAATGAATGAAACTTTTTTTTATAAATAGAGATGATTGATCTGTGAACACCAACGAGAAATGCTTATATGATTCTCTATAAGATTTCCCTGCATTACATCAGACGAATATTAATTTGAAAAATAATTGTGGCCAGAATAAATAGTAATATATATAGAAACAGATGCATTTATTAATTGTTTTGAATATTTTTTCATCCCGACTGATTATATGCAGGGTATTAAATGTTCCATGATTTTACATGACGATGTTAAACGATATAAAGCGATGTTAGTTGATCTGTATGGGATGAAATAAATATTTGTTTTATTTTGTCAAGTGTAGTTATGAAGTCATGTATCTATGTGGGTTTAAATCTGTGTTCTGATGTAAGAAATCTATGTCAAGTGTGAAAAGGACACAAATAGACACAGTTTTCGATATACGTATAAAATTTTGCTATCCTCGTTAGTCCTTCAACTCGTTAATGAATAAGACAATTGAGTAACAAATGTATGGGTAGCGTAGCTTGCACGCGATGTAAGTTTGTTAAATTATTTTTCGTACATAGACAAAATTTAGAAGCGATGCATTTAAATTAATAGTGAATGTCAATTGTTTTAGATCTTGTATGAAACTTGTATAAATAATAGAATAATATATGTTAATAAAACATGAAAATTATATTAGCATTGAGCATTGTTTCGTCTGAACACATCAAAGGAAGCAAAGTATTTCCAAATTTTCGAAGCACCCAAACCGAAAATGAACATCGTTTAACAAAATGCTCAAAGACAGATTGCGATTATAAAGACGGCATTCTCCAGTAATGTTTTATTTTACACCTTAACTCTCTTATCAGTTACGAAGTTAGTACAATGCGTAGTTAATATCTCCTGGCTATTTTACGGCAGCAGCTGATGTTTTCTTTTCATGAGTTGGTCACTGTTGCCCACGGATATAACTGATCCCATATAGTACGGGCGTCACACCGGAAGTTAGTCACTTGTAAGATGTTTTACTACACCTAAGTTTTGAATGGAAACGCTTTATGTGATGTAGTTTACGTTTCACTTTTCAATCCAGAACACTGGTCCGTTAGAATGAAGGCATTGCTATAAAACAAGTGTCGTGGTGGCTTTTGACAATCGCATCTTGTACAGAGTACCTGGAAGTCAGCTTCTTTATAAACGCACTCACAAGATATAAACCGACAAACGAAAACGTAAATTGGAACATGCACAGTTCTACCGGTTACTTACACCTAGTTAGACCAGAATAAAGAGAAGTGAAACATTTAGAACACAATATGCACAAGAGTTATGCGAAAATATTGGCAATAAAAATGCATAAGTTGTGACTACAAGAGACGCGCGAGAAACCGCGCTAATTATGTTAGTGTATAAACAGTAGTATACAAGCAGTCTTGGTAAACACTGAGAATAGGTACTTAGTGCTAATTACACTATGAACAAGTCATATAAAATTAAATTAAAATTCTTCCATATTACACACTCGGTAGCCATTAACCTACCGGTTAAACCTAGACAATATAAAATGCAAACTAAAACAGCAATATTTCATTTACAAGAAACAATTCTGTCTAAAACAACGGCTTACATTATCAACTACCTTGTATATTCTATATTTACAGAAATAATATATTATGCGATCTCCGACTGACAAAATTTAAATAGTAACATAATTATATATTTTATTCTATTTAACACTAAGTAGTGTACACTACCACGTATAAAACACGCATTCAAGTCCCTATTAAATAATAGCTATTTAATAATAAATCAGTCTGTCAATTGGGACGTTTTAATTCCTCTACTAAACATTAAATCAATACACACGTCGATTCAGCAAGTCGCAACCGCACTGTCCGGGCGCGGTCCATATACGCATAATCGGCAATCATTATCACTCGTTGCGAAATTGTACAATTCGCGAAACGTTCACACACTGCCACTATAGCTCGGTTACGTGCCGGCTTGGAGGGAGATCGAAGCACATTGCGTTGCTTTATTGTCATTGCCCGGCTATCTAGCGAGGATTATGTACGAACTCTTGATTGGGGAAAATAATGACTGGGCGTTCAAATGACGATGGCGCGGCGAGGGCGCGACCAAGGTTCGTACATTGAGAACTAGACGCCCAGTCGGGCCATGTACTATCTAATCTCCGCAGAATTCAACACGAAGGGTACGTAGAACATCTTGCTCTCGAGAAGCAAGTTTGCTGCCGCCTGGATCTGAAATGTTTGGAACGTAGTTGAGTTTTATGATTTTCTATTCCAGAGAAGAATATCTAATTTAATATATGAAGCTCGAATAACCACGTGGCTTGCGTCGATCATAACCGATCTACAAAGTTAAGCAATGTCGGGCGCGGTTGGGGGTTGGATGCATGACCGCTAGTGGCTAAATGTCATGTGCGCCTTGATGCTTTGGAGGGTTAAGCTGTTTTAATTAAATAGAGTTGTTAAGCCTTGTTGAAGCTTTGTGGGCGGCTTGAAAACATCCGACATGTGTTGGCCGCTAACCTGTGTCTCCATCCGCATTGGAGCAGGGTGGTGGAGTATGCTCCCCTTAGTTATGGGTAAAGACCCATGCCCAGCAGTGATACATAATTTTTTTTGCAAAAAAAACATTTTTTCTTGCAAAACAGTTTCTTCAACAGTTGTTATCCAAACAATAATAATATGAGATTACATAGATAATTAAAAAAACACATTCGATTTGCAAAGAAGACAAGTATAACGATTCCAAATGGCATTTATGTTAAAACTTAGTTTTGTCGTATGATTTGTTACCTATGAGGACTAAGTGTTAACGCCTCACGTAAATATGTTTACTTTACCACACTTTACACAAGTATAAGTGAAAAATAGATGCCAATAAAAATATTAAAAAAATTCAGAAAAAAATTATCTCCAACGTACCTCTGGTATCCTAGCGAAAAGTTCTTGAAGGCGGCCAGGGTGGTGAGGGGCGGCGTGCTCCAAATAACTCCGGAGCACTTGGACGTACCGATCCTGAATACTCTCCAGCTCCACTTCTGTAATGAAAAGCAAAGTTAATTCAGAATTATAGACAATGGATTATATCATCTATATGATACATGATGTAAACAAAAAAGTACAGATCCCGTGAGATTGCATATTTAACAATTTATAAAAGTTAGTCTTGGTAAAGAAAATCGCATCATAGGTAGTAGATATAAAAAAGTTTAAAACTTAGTCCTATAATAGCTAAGATTAAATGTTGATAATGGATTCAATTTGCAAAATTTACCGAAGAGTAGATAACATAGACTATCTGGAACAACAGCAGTAATTTAAAAAAGGTTGTTGCAAGTAGAAGATCAATTTTTCATCAACGCCAACAAAATATCCTAAATTGAAATGCAAAATATTTTTTACGTGTCTGTAGCGTAAAATGTAATTCGCTGGATAAATGGTCGCGTAATTATATCTATAGTTTCTCCTACTCGTCTCTAGATGGCGTTGCGAGGCGGCAACCCACCAATGCCACAGAGCGTGCGGTGCGGTGATGACGTCACGCGCTCAGTAGGTCACTCCGATAGCGGGGCAACGACCGCGGCTAGCCGTTGACCTCCGCTCGAGCTCGCGTCCTCACTCACTATACCCGTCTCGCTCGTGCGCGTGCGTTCTTCTACGGTATTGTGCGCGAATGGTTCGTGTACGTATTTATTGCAGTTACGTTTTACTGCTTAACTCGACTTTTTGTACTTGATTGTAACGTTTGCTAGATAATTGATGAATACATAAGTTACATTTTATTGTTTACTTTCGTCTTAATGATTTGGTTGTTATAAAAGATCAAGTACATTTAAATTCATCGATAAACTATTGTAGCTCGATTATTTTTAGCCCTTAGACCAATAACTTCGCGTAATAACCAGATAGTTGGCGCCATTTTGCGTCTACCGACTATAAACTAAGTCCCCGTACACACGGGCACGGATCAGCTTGCGTATCACATTACGTAAATGCAGCGACAAGCCGGGCCGGGTCTAGCGCGCGCGTTTTTTCGCCTCAGAGCGATGGTTGCAAAAGAGAAAGTTCGCTTCCGCATCGCGCTTTTCGCCGAGAGTGAAATGCTGTCCCGTTGGGGCTGACGTAACGCAGCTATTATACGCTGTGTTGCGCGACACCTCTGTTCCTTTCCGTTACGGTGATAAATCTTCGTTCACAATAGCGTTTTGTTTTCAATGCACGCTTCGTGCCTTTATATTTGCCAGCGCCTGAAGTTTTACACTGATTATTAAATCGTTCTTAAACTACTTTTGTTATCTTAAACTGATAATAAGCTGACTTTAGTTATCATCTTTTTCTATATATTTTTAGAAATTATTTTTTCGATTTCAATTTAATTATAGATTTTAGTACTTATTATATAGATAAGTCTTTTGTTCTTATTCAAGCTAAATAAAGCACGAATCTGATAAATTACACAAGTAACAAAAATCATCAAATTAAATATAGTCCACCAAAAACATATTAAATCAATGAATATAAGAAAATGGATTAGAAAGAACCTCTCATTCAGACAATCTAATTATAATAAATTATTTCAATGTTCTTTGTATAACACATTACGATGTAGTATTTCCGTCTCGCTTGCACACTCACGAAGCGGTTGCGCAAACGCTTTCCATTTCACCGCGGCACTTGTGGTGTAGAATGTCGGATTGTAAGTTACTTTCGCTCGTGTATTCTTAGCTTTATAATGTGTAACAAGTTGAATTTTCGGATTTATTTATAAGATTTGGACTTTAATAAATCGTACATGTACTCATATCTAGTAATTTAATATTTTATGATGTGTAAATATGTAGATATATTCTATTTTTATAGTTAAATATTTGTGGCAATTTACGTTTTATTTTGCATTGAGGTAATGTTAATTTATCGATCAGTATAATGAGATGAATACTTGTACTTATTGTTATTAACATCATATTTCTCAAAACGCGAACATTCCGACATCTGTACTTTAGTGGACACTTGTACACAATGAAACGTTGTTGCAAAAGTAAGAAAAATCGTTGTAATCTCCCGAGCAAAACATAGTACGTCGTCCGTAGTTTCATAAACTGCGTAATAATTGTACGCGAGCGGTGAAAATAATTTTCAAACAGTGAGGTGACCTAGTTACCGCACGATAACGCAGGATGTCATAGTTCCATACTATGGCTGCGTGCACGCAGTTTCATGTTTTATGATCGCTTTAGAAACTAGAACTTCCGTGGAGTAAAATAATGTAGGTACAAGTCAATACTACATTCTAAAAGATCGTAACAACCGTTCAATCTTTATATTTGATTTTTATGAACGTGTATAAAGTTATTATTTAGAACGTGTATAATAAACTGCGTTCTATTATTTTAAACGGTTAAAAATTTTGTGGATTTATTTTCACATTTATAGCAAAAATATAATTCACCGACTTATGTTCTTTGACGAAACAAAGATAATGCTATTAGTATAACGTACAAGTTTTTGTTGCGGACAAATTGTAGCAGGCATTGAGGAAAAAACTTTGAACAAAATGATATTGAAGGAATAAACTGTAAATTCTTGTACAATATTGTGATAACGTTACGTTGCTAGGCTTTTGTCGTCAATCTATTTATTTCGAACAGAAGGATCATACAGCAAACTAACTAGTAGAATTCATTATTAGACTGCCTGACTGTATGAATACAGAATTAATATACAGAATTAATATAAATGGACGAAGGATCTCTTGAACTCTATCGCAATATTCGCCAGTGACAAAAGAAGCGAAGAGAGGGCGACAGAATTGCGCGGCCTACCTCATGTGAAAGGCAAGGCCCTATAAGTAAGTAACCGCCAGCTTATCTCAGCGTCTGTGATAGAGTTATTTTAGACGATTGACCCTTAATTTAGCGGGAAAGGAATTTTTAATTGAGTTGAAAATATTTTTACGATTAATTTAGAGAGCAAAAAATTACTCAAAAATTTTATTTAGATTTTTCGTTCCTTTTATTCAATGAAAGTAGCGAATTAGCATGCAGGTCATCTGATGTGGTCACTGCCACCCATGGACATCTGTAAACAACTGTAATGTAGAACGAGTGTTCTAAGTGAATTCTACTGGAAGAAGATGGGACGCCTCAAAAAAGTGAATCTGCCAAAACTAGAACACACCAACTACACTGCAGCAGAAATGTATGTGGCGATGATGCCGCCGCGGGTAAACGTCAAAGTGTATTACCATGTATAAAATTTTAGGTATTTAATGAATAAAAAAAAACCCATCAGAATTAGATTCATAGTAAAACACCATGTTATTATCATCTCGCTCCATCTAATCATTTATTAGTCTCAATTAATTTACTTTCATTTTAAGGATTCTTTGGATATTTGTCACGTACTTATGGAGATTACTTTACCGCGATTGATTCAATCGTAAGAATCCAAACACAGGCACGATGTTTGCATTGAAATGCTGTAACCTTCGGAATGCTACCGTAATTAGAAAATCAAACGTTTGCTAGTAACACGTCAATTGTTTACGGTGTAGGTCGTAGTAAACAGCCGAGCACCGTCTGCGATACGTTTAATTTGAACGAATGTTCTATTCTATGGCGCCCTAACCGAAATTTCCTTCACGGTTTTTGTTAAAATATGTATGTATTACGTGATATCCCATAAGAATTGCTATCTTATGAGATACAGTTTCTTAACAGTTTTAACTATATATTTCTATATTACATTAATTAATTGCAAAATTGTGTGTTTACAAACGTGTTTAACTGAGGACTTCATTTCTCTCCCTATTTCCCAAGCTCCCTAGTAGTGCCAGGTTTGAAACTGATGTTAATTATTTATTTATTTAACTGCCCATTTAGGGAAATCTTAAAAATATTACAAGTTACTAAATTAATGTACAAGGGGACTACTTTTTTATTTCGAAATTTCTTGCGGCAGCCCTTGAGAATGAATATGAGAGACGAATTTGGGGTTCATCTATCACAGTACATAAACATACACACACATATGTATATATAAATTATATTACTATACTATAAATCAATAATATATATGTTAATATAAATAAAAATATATATTATTATATATAAAGACCTTTATGAATTGACTTGTTGATACGTATATTTAGGGTCCTTTTAAAGTGGTTTTCATATTACGTGTTAATAGAATGTACGAAGTGGTTCTGCAGTAGCGCAAAGAAATACGTTACAGAAACGATAAGGTTTTGAGTAGCGAACACAAACCGTTTTTCGAGTACTCGCAATGAAGTCCTTGAGTGAAATTATCAGCATGTCTCGATGTTTGTCCTAATCGATTTCTCAACGACTCGACTCTGTAACTGGGTTACTTGTGCCATAAATCATAATAATATTAACGAGAGCTTCACACTGCCGCGTTACTCCTCCCATTGCATTAGGGTTGCCGTCTTTAGAAATTTGTTAATGCACTTTAGATTTATGGCATCACTTAGTGACATAAATTGAACGATATGAAATGTTTGCAGGAAATTTAATTCGATTAAAAGCACAATCAAAATCCATTTATTTATCTACGTCCAATCTATGAAATGCCGAATTTCACTAATAGTAAGTTTTAGCTGTGGACTTGAAGAGAAAATTCAGATGTATCTGACGTGCGCAAATGTTTATAAATGTAAATACTTTATAACAAAATCTGAGGTACAACCCTGTATCTCATCCAAGCTACTCCCGAATTTCAATTGGTCTGTATTGGCGACGGTTCACTTGACTCGAAGGGGAGACACAAATCTTTCTTTCTAACACCGAGTATGCCTTTATGTTTAAAGTAATATATTGGAGTTTGCAAAATTCATCGCAAATTAAACCTACTATTTACTTCCCTAATAGAAACTTTCATACAATGACCAAGAAGGTGGTGGACCACTATAACAATGGCGAAACAAATAAAATAAGTAAGTATTGTAATACTGAATTTATATTAAGATGTTTGAAAATAACTAAGAATAGGTATAAACGTACCCACTGTTATAAACAGTGTCTGATAAAGTGTCATTATTTCCTTGTACAGAATATTAACACTTATTACTAGCGGTACAGTTATGTATTGTGCCGACACGAGCAGTGATAGCGTAGTAGTAAGATCGGCCACTCGCGTTGGGAGTCTCTGGTTCGAAACCTGCAGCATCCCTAATGTTTTTTAATTATGTGCACATTAGAAATTAATTATCACTTGCTTTGACGTTGAAGGAAAATATAGAGAGAAATCTTACACATCTGAGAGGTTTCTGTAAAGTTCTCAAATGTGTGTGCAGTCTACCATTACGCACTTAGTCGGCTTGTTGGATTATAGCCTAGTCTTTCTCATCCTGAGAAGAGACCCGTGACCCATTGGGACAGTAATGGGTTGACGATAATACTGACATACGATGAGGTAAATTATCTAACCATTTAATATTCATACACTAACTGCAATATATTGATATTAAGCCTTTTTACACTCGTATCATGGTTGCTATGTTTATACACACATACCCAGACCCAGAACAGAAATCAATATTCATAATTTAGATGTCTACCTGGCCGGGAATGGAACCCTGAACCCTTTGCGTATAAGACCGGTATGATGACCGCTGCGTCACGCAGGTCGTCATACGAAGACAAGTATTAAAAATCAGCTCTCAGTCTATAACGTCGTGCTCAACAATCCTACTAAACAAATTATCGAACCTAGGATCATCCGTTTAGTAATACCGCCGGCGACATCAAATATACGTCGTGTAAAGAGTGTTGGTCGCTTGTAATATTAACAAGTGTCAATGAAAAAGGAAAGTCAGCGATTGCAAACGAGCTAGCAACGTTAGGCTCGTGTGTCGCACAATGCCTAGCTCGCTGTAACTGACCTACATCAAGCGAGGGGTGATGCATTCTGCCCATATATCATTAAATTGCAAACATGGCTGCGCTTCGTGAACAAAATCGATAGGTCTATGAATGAGGATGACAATTGTGACACGGTTGAATGTAACAAGACATTTTTCTTTATAGAAATATAAATATTTATGTAAATATGCATATGTTTTATGTTATATAAATTCGTTGTTTTTCTAGTTATCCTAAGGTTGACCAAATGTTCTCATACCTCTTTTCCGTATTTTTAGTGGCCAACCCGCCAACAGATGATTTTAAACCACCCACAAGGCCTCCGACAAGGTCTGACACGCAGAGGTTTCGATTACTGGCCAGGCAGACATCTAAATGGCGCATTTATTTTTCTGTTCTGGGTCTGGGTGTTTTTGTACTCGTCTTGTATGTGCATGGGACACACGACTGAGGGTATCCTAACGTGGAGCCATGAGTGTAGAAAGCGTTTGTTTATTGTTGTTTGTTAGTTCGTTTAACAACTGCTATCCAATGATAACGATTAGGCCGACAGCTTAACGTGCCCTCGAAAGCACGGAAGCGAGCATGAAATTTTGCCACTAGCGGTCACCCATTCAACCCGATCGTGCCCTACGTTGCTTAACTTTGTAGATCGGTTACGATCTGTGCAATCGGTGGAGCTAAATGCGCTTCGTTTGTTACTCTTATTAAATATCAAAAACAAATTATAAAAATATTATAAAAACTACAACAATTATTATACTTCTATCACTATAACAAAATTAAATTATTTATAATAGATAATAATAAGCTATTCAGTTACAATGTATTAACACAATTATTTTAGCCACTGTTAGTTAATATCAAAAGAGCAAAGTTAACAGGGAAGTCATACTTTTTAAACAACGTAATAATATAGAATGCATACGCCACGTAGAATGCCTAGCCGGTAATTGTAAGTGACCTAGATAGGCCAGGGCGGTGCACCCCGGCTCATCTATAAGTGGATTAGCCGACCGGAGTGACATGCAAGAGTAATGAAGCGATCGCTGCACTGGAGTAATCTACTTGGCTATAATAGTTTGTAGGCATTAAATTAGTTTTGCGCAATGGAATTAGCAAACGGGCGTACGTCCACCTGATGTTATTGCATCGTTATAGTATGTGGAAAACTATAACCAACTTGAATTTGGATTGACGTTTCCTTAGGGTCATTCAGTCATGCCTTTAACGAACTGGGAGAATACCGATGAGGGTAACGTTGATACGCCTTATATGCTAGTCGAGGGTTGTTAATTACACCACTTTTATCAGAAACTGAATTTGGATTTAAGTCCTTCCTAAGGTCATTTAGTTATGCCTTTAACGAACTGGGAGAATACCGATGAGGGTAGCGTTGATACGCCTTATATGCTAGTCGAGGGTAGTTAATTACACCACCTCTATCAGAAACTGAATTTGGATTTAAGTCCTTCCTAAGGTCATTCAGTCATGCCTTTAACGAACTGGGAGAACGCTAGTAGTAAACTCTGTTGATACTAATGAGGGTAGCGTTGATACGCCTTATATGCTAGTCGAGGGTAGTTTATTACACCATCTAAGTCGGAAACGGGTGCAATTACAGCGGTTATAATGGATATGGGAGTAGTGATCATAGGAATGCATAGACTGATCTACCGTACTTAATGATAAATTTTTAATACAAGTTGATAGAATTTTTGTTAGTTTTTAATTTCGTGTCCTCGGGGTTTTTTAATCGCAATGGGAAATATACAATGATCGCGATATTGATATGCGCATAGGATATAAACAAACAATGATTTATATTTGACAGATTAATTATTGCTTATCATTCTCAAAGCGAAACTCTGAAAAGTATACATACAGCAGCGTGTTCTGAGTATTATTGATTGTATACATGTGTCAAAAAACAAAGTGTATTAAACCTTATGGAGGTTGAATCCTCAAATATGTTAGCAATATTGAATAAATGTATTTTCTTTGCATGTTTTTAAATTGTTACGATAACAAGGAAATGTTCCTATTCACATAGTTAAGATAGCCCAAATAACAAGCTTAATTGCACAGAGCACTAAAGGTTATCACTATCGGTTAGCACACTTTAGTATCGGAAGTTCGTGTGAGGTTCAGAAATTTGACGTCAAAGACGACAACAATTTACGACTTTCATTACGAATTGAACTAGTTTATATTATCAATGAAAATTTCAAACGATAAGGACTAGAGAAAGTGAAGTATTAAAGGGAGCATATAAAATAATTTGCCGTTAATAAAGTAAAGAATTTTAGTAACCGAACACGAGCGTTAATGGTAAATTTAAGAATATATTAAATCCATAATTAAATTTATTCATTGATAACCATACATCGTTATCCCAACTCTCAATGGGTAATCGGTATATTATATAACCCCTAAGAATGGTGAGGAGGGAAACACTTCAATAATTAGAAAGTTGGCATAATATTGGATTGTTAACTTTTGTTACGTAATTTTTTAATTCCATTTTGATAGACAAAATAAAATTTATAAGTAGTCGATTAAGTTTTACCAAATTAAGTTATAGATATCCTCGATCCATAATACTATTTAACCAAAACCTAAAGTATGATTAATAAAAACATTCTAATTAATTTAAAAATAAACTATATAATAAAACAATTTTATGTCACTACTCCTGAGGACTAAGATGGCCGCCTCGCTGTAAGTGTGCCCGTCAACCGCTCTTCCAACCGAAATACAAGAATGCTTCACGGCGGATTATGAGGGCGGCGGTGGTACTTCCCCGGCCGAACTATAGTTCTACCTCCTATTATACCTATTTTAATTATAAATTATGAGACATTTAAATAACAATTGACTTATTTTTCGATCGGCCTATGACAATGGAAAAGTATATATTAAAATACAACGAATCATTAATCCTTGTCATTTTGAAGTCGGTCTGAAAACATTCGACACGGACTGGCCACTAACCCATATCTCCACCAAACCGCATTGAAGCAGTATAGTGGATTAGTTCTAGGCCTCCCGAGGCCGTGGAGAGACACCCGTACTCAGCAGCGGGTCATTGGGTTGCAGCTTGCTTGGTTCAACAATATAAACAATTTAAGGTTCACTCACCTTGGTTCAACAATATGTACACTTTGAGGCACACATACTCCTCCATCCGGAGCTGGATGCGCCTGAACACGCAGGTGATCTGCGTCATCTTCTCCACCACCAAGCCCACGTCCAGCCGCAGCTGTTCCAGGGTAATTGGCCGACCCATGAGGGAGGTTAAGCAGTTCTGGAGCGTTTTCAGGTTGGCGTTCACCTGTCATTTTAGAGAGTGGACACATTAGCATGCTTCTATAAGATGAACGGAGAGACGAGTATACAATTCCAGTTAAAGTTAAGCGGTTTCTGTATTCCGTGGATATATAAATATCCAATAATGGGGACGGCAGCTAATCCGCCCGTTATTCGTCACCATAGGGGACAGAAGTCCAGTTGATTACAGATGTGTGGCTATCCCTGAGAACTTAGTTGGAGTGCTTTATGTAAGGTGTGGCGATATAGACGACGAAACTATTAAGATTTATGTCACCTTTAAAGATTTGCCTCTATAACGACCTGCTGACTATTTTTTATATAAATTCTTTGATCAAAAGATAAATGTGCAGAATTGCTATCCAGTCTATGTCTACATATATAAATGTGCCAATCGTGTTCGTTTTGTGAAGAGTGCCGTTAAAGAGATCAAACATTTTAAGAAAATTGAACGTCAACAAGCAACGTGGTGTCTTAAAAAATAAAAAATAAAATAAAAAAAAACGGTTCTTAGGTCGACATTATTATGTGCCAAAGATAAAAACGAAATTCTACGTCGTTGACTTAAATTATTATTTTTGGTTTCCTATAAAATATTGACACAATTAAAACTGAAACAATTATTTTGAACGATGTTAAATATTGATCGTTATTTTTTATTCTACATACGCTTATTTTCGTTACTCATAACAACAGCACCCATTAATACGCAACGCGACATAGCATGGCCGATTGAAATCAAATCAAAATTGTGTGAAAAATGACGCACGGCAAATACAAAATTTACCTAAATTGGAAAATGTATCTGGAATCGGTATGCGTTTGCTTCGATTTTATGTAACCATGAATACGTAAGCGAGAAGGAAATGCTCTAGACAATGAAAATACATAGCGCTGTTACCGCTGAAGTTTATGCAATCCGTGCAATTCCCCGCGTATGAGTAATTATTTCTTTATAGGTTTCCGAACAAATAGAGAAAGATTCTCATTCCTTGCATAATTCTGAACTGTTCCAGGTTTTCATGAAGCATGTCTGTTGATTAATTTTCCCGCTGAGGTCAAATTCGAAGACATTTTTTGGTTGATTA